>WYDI02004267.1:0-146226 GCA_009867235.2 Psittacus erithacus | reverse complement strand
CTGGACAGAGCCTTGGGTGACATGGTTTAGTGTGAGATGTCCCTGCCCATGGCAGGGGGGTTGGAACTGGATGATCTCAAGGTCCTTTCCAACCCTAACAATTCTATAATTCTATGATACCTGAAAAGAATGAGGTCAAAGTAGCAGGTGTTGTCTGCAGACACTAAAGCTTTTAAAAAAAATGTTTCACATTTAAAGCTTTAGCTTTCTTGTAATTCACAGCAAGTTACTTTAGCCACAGGCAAACTATTTCACAGCCTCATAAAGATGAGGAAAACCAGGATATGATTTTAGCAATTATAGTATAGCTCAGGCTACAGAGGCAAAACAATACTACTCATGGCAAAGTAACCAACAGCAATTTTGCCATATGCATGGACTGCGCCCCCTAATGATAATGTGCAAAACTGAACATATTTGACTTTTACCTGTTGAATAAACAGCTTTTTCTTGGCATGAGAAAGTTCTCCTGGAAATATAACATTAATTATTAAATTGATCCTATACATATTCCCAAATTAAGATAATCTGTTGCCACAGGTAAGGCTCACCACTAGCTGTTGACAATAAACTTTGGTAGGAAAATTCAGTTTTTCTTGGTCACGTTATCATGAAGGAAGTTGTGCAAATAATGTCATTATGACACTTAAAATTGCATTAACAAAAGACTGTGAATGAGAGGAGAGGAATGGGAGGACAAAAGAAAAAATTAGATTAAATGTCTGCTTGCTCATTTTTAATAATATAGCCTAAATCAACTTCAAGTTTAAGATGAAATTGAGCCTTCTTACCCTTAAAATATAATGCCTTTGCAGGACTATCAGTGCAAGAACACTGGCAGACAAAATATGCAATAAAAAGCAGTTATGTAGATGGCAAGAATAGGGCACTGATGTTATAAAAGGCTAAATGCTTTTGTTTACCTGTAGCGCACATACTAAATTCGCTTTACCACTAAACACCCAATTCTGGTAAAAACCAAGAACTTTAGTATTGTTTGATCATTACTTGCAGCACAATATTTAACTACCTTCTACCTCAATCCCTTGGCAGCCTATTAATTACGTATTATCCCAAGTTATTAAAATAATCAAACTTTGATATCAAAAAACAAGGTAACAGTACTGGAATGTGCCAGTAACAAATTGCTTACACAACAGTTGACTCATTCTGAGTCAAATCTAGAGATTCCCATCCAGGCAACAGCACTTGGGGGAAAAAAAAAAAAATAATAATAACAAAATCATCAAGGCAAAAAGGCAAACAAGATCACTTAGCAACATAAGAAACACTAAGAAATAAATCTCCATTATAAACCACTTAATAGAAGTATGCCACCTTTCCAGAAACAAATATGGAGACTTACAAGCTAAGAGTACATCATTCCAGGAAAAAATGACCCAATATTCAACAGTTTTGCTGCAGACAAATAAATTATTTCAAAGATGTTAGAAACTGCAGTTAAAATCAGCTTTCAAACTTTGAATCTTGCCCAGGTTTTCTGTTGTATTAGCAGCAATCAGCCCAGATCCCATGCACCGGTCACCTGTGGAAAGCTACAAAAAAACTAAATTTTACTGAAGCAGTTTTAAGAAAGGAAACTTACAATGGTAAATGTTACCCATGGCAAAGTACACAAAAATGTCCATTCCTACAACATAGCTAAATACACACCTTTCTGAAGGCCAGCCTAAGTGTTTCAAACGCATCTTGCATTTTCCTAAACCTGTTGGGAGTGTTGGTTGAGGATAAAAACTGCCTTTTTATATTGGTTTACATTTCTAATTTCAGAATTAAACCAGACAGTAGTAACGGGTGTCAGCTGCTTCCTGCACCATGTATACTGCAATTATCCTACCCAGCATCTTTACCTTGAACTGAACTTTTTTTTGAGGTCAGCTGCTGCCATCTAATCTGAAGTTTACATTCAGCAGATTTTAGAATCAACTGAGTTCTCTCCCTACCCACCTTTTCAACTACCCTCTTTTTTTTCCATGACAGAAGTGGTAAAGCACATTAACAGCAGAACACAAACTGACCTAACTTCAACATGAACATATTTGTGTTCTTCTATGCCAGATCAACTTTCCAAGCCAGTATACATTGCATTCCAACAAGTATCTGTGTTACCACATGGCGGAAGATTGCATTCCATGTGTAGGGCAATACTTCAGATCCGCGCTGCTACTGAGAGTAACAGATGTTCGGGTAGCAACCCCACATCCAATTGATACACTAGAAATTGTTAGCTACTCCATTGTATCTGCAGTCCTCCTAAGGAAGCAGTAACTTAGCCACACCATGAAACCCATGGAAACCTGATTCCTCACTTTCACAATTTCCCTTTGTTGTCATTCTACAGATCAGTAGCTGCAGCCCATACCTCAGACAACAGCTCCAAGGTGTTTTCTGTAGTGCTGGTTGAAGACATACCATGCTTTTAAAGCACAGTGTACAAAGCAATATATGCGTTGATAATACACCACAAGGATAAACTGTGATAAACCAGTTTTAGCTTGGTGTTCTTTCCCAGCCCTGCCACACACACTCTGCAGACATGCCTTATGAGATCAGTAAGAAACGCAAAGGAAACGTTTGATTTGTAAAAAGCAATAAAAGCAGAAAGAAGCTAGATGCAGTAATAAAGCACCTTTTACCAGTTACAGCCTTCCAATCACTAGAAGAAGATAAGGAAATGTTGATTTTCTAAACCTTGCAGCCTTCTAAGCCACAAGCCTAATCTTTTCATTTATTTTATGTGAAACTTGCCTTATGCCACTTGTTTACTGCAAAACAAATTTCTGTATTTTATTTGAATAATAATTCATATATAGAGACTGCACGCCTTAACACTTCTGGAAGATAAATTTCTCCAAGGCTTAAAATTCTAAGAAGCTAAAAATCCAACTTAAGTTAGCCATTTCACTATTTCTTTTCATAACAATAAACTGAAACAACCAGAGTTTTGACAGGGCTATTTTAAGAGAGTGTCATTGTAAGGATGTTTGCAAATCTAAAATACATAAATAAATAAATATATCACTTAAAAGGTAAAAAGTTCTGTAACTGATACCCACAAGTCTGCAGAACCTAAGCTTAGGTATCTGAGCTCAACATATGTAATAAAGGTCTGTGAAACTGCCATAGCAACAGTTATTCACCTGCATTAATGAAAGAAAAAAATATTTTAAGCCTATTAAATCAAACGTAGCTGAGAGCACCTAAAAGTGAAAAAACTCCCTTGTTCTGCCCTTCCTTAAATACTTCTGGTTTTCTCAAACAAAACCAAACAAAAAAACCCTAAACTACCAGCCTTTAAGCCTCTATTTTCATAACATCCTGTTGGCACCGTAATAGTTGCCATAGCCCTTGACACTTGGAAAGACTTGCCAGGCCCAAGTAGTATTGCATTTCTAACAGGAGCACCCCTTTCCCCCTCCCCCCCTCCCTCCAAAAAAATCCCAACAAAACAAACAAAAATGCAAAAACATAAAAAAATAAGCCTAAAAATCATCATAAAACATCCAGGAGAGGTTGGCTCATTCATTTGGGGTTTTGTTAACCAACATAGTTAATACTACACTAGAACGTTAAAAAAACAAAAGTTGCTAAATAAAACCAGTCTCTTGGTGTACAGTATGGAGCGCAATACTGCTGTTAAACACTGCCAAACATTACCAAATTTTCCAGAAAGTCTACATTTTAACAGTCGCAATATATAAACTCTAGCAAGGCTATCCTTAGACTTGGTGGAACTGGGAAACAAGCTCTCAGTGCTAACACCAACTTTAAGTTTAGCTACCCTGAACCAAAGCCAATAGCAGAGAAGTCTATTCTGAAAGATACAACATTCTCTAAGGCAATGAAGTGAAAAGAAACTATAAGCAGAAACTACACTAACTTCGGACAGGCTCTTGTCTTTGATACACTATAGCCTTCTCTACTCTTTATGAAGACTGATGAAATGACTGACAAAGAAATGACCAGTCTTTTTTTTCCCCTCAGTAACTATTTGCCTATGCAAGAAGGTCAACAGGAATTTTTTGCACCAATAACATTTTTAAAACTCAAAACAAGCCAAGTAGTTTTGAATTCTTACAGCTAAGTTAAACAAAAACACCTTACACAAAACTGGCATTGAAATCCTCCCATGGAAAGTGTTTAGACCCACACCTGTGGAATACAGGCGCATTCACCCAAGGTTTCAAATCAATACAAGTGCTGCTTTTAGATTTAACCATAACTTCCAGCCCTACTAATGCTCCAAGCAAACAGACACAACTGGAAGGGCAAAGCCCAGTACAATTTTTATAGCCACATCCAGGAAGTATTAGTTGTCAAAACAAAAGCTGGACCCATCCGAGGCTATTTGCAGTGTCACATTCCATGCTCCAAAGGCAAAAATTCCCTGCAGGGCAGTTCAGAGTCAGACAAGGAGACAAGCTGGACTTGTTTGACAAGATAGTTGTTTGAAGTCGTTAAATTTAACATCAAAAAGCCAGCCTGGTCCGACTACTGTGCATAGCAGTCAGTCAACCTTCAAAGTGGATTTCAGTTTAGAAGCACTACCATGAACTCTCACTGGCACTGGTATTATGGTAACTAATTCTCCATCCCCAAGCATTATATTTAAAATAAGAACAATCCCTTGGTGTTAAAGCTGAATTAGACCTACCAAAAATGACATTAGGAAATTAAACATAAAATACTACTGCCCTTAGATCACCAGCGAGTTTAATAGTCTTAAAACTAACTGAAGTAGTCTGCATAATACAGAACAGTAGATCATTTATCAACACTGTTTGAAATAAACTCTTCATTGCGGGATTACAAGGTTTGCTTTAAGGGACCTTTTTCCTCTTCATGTTTTCAGATGTAAAAAGCAACATTTTCAGCATGAGATCTCCTAGCAGCCTTTGTTCTAAAATATGCCAAAGTGCTTATGCTTTTCATGAACCTTTCAAATCTGTAAAATGCCAAAATAAAACCTGAAAAGCCTTACTATAGCAACAATAGAGTTAGAATTAATAAAAGACTTCATGATAAACTGTCTGAAACTGGTTATATTGCCTTGACAAATTCAAACAATTCTAATTGTCAAGGGAACCACCTTTGGGCACAACTTTTCACTTTGACAGCAATACTAATTTCTGAAGCAGCTGTTGATCCAAAAGAAGGAAGGCTGCTGGCAAGTCATTATAAACACCCTTTTCCAAAATTCATACAAGCCTTCTGCTCCATTTCTGAAATTAAAAGAAAAAGGGGGATGTGTTTTGCTTTACAAGTGGGAGTTGCAGTGAATCATGATAGAAACAACTATTTTGGGGCAAGTTAAAAATCTCCATTTGGCATACAGATTTTTACCAAAATAAACCTATAGCTGTCAATCACTATAAAATTTAGCTCACAAACATCAGAAGTTAAAGTCAATATACTTTCTCTCTTTTCAAAGCGAGGAAAATAATTATAATCTTCCACTAATCTTCCATTAAGGCCTTCGGTTAAAGAAAAAGCCCATTATCTGAGAGCTGTTATTTGATTTCCTTTCTACTTCAACTCCCCAACAAAATGAGGAGAACAGAACTAGTCTTCTTACTAAAATGGAAGTAAAGCCTCTATTTTTGTCTCTTACCCTTTTCTTGTTGTTGTTTTTCAATGACAATACAATTACAGCCTTGTAGCTTGGAACTGGCATGTGACTGATACCATCCATAGGATGAATCTAGTTAATCTCAGTGTCTTCATATTTGATAGAAAGCACCACTTGGCAAGTTCCACATACAAACTGATACATAGTATTTCAGCCTTTTAAAGTCCACTGCACAGGGCACTTACCAGGAATATTATATTCTATAAACATTCACTTTTTCCATCAAAGTTGAAATAACAAACCAACAGTAGTAAAATCTGGAAGCTGTATTTTAAGCCTAAGAGAACAAGAAGCATCTTAAACAATTCTAAGACAACTAAACCAACATGATGTCAGAAGTCTCCAGTGCCAAGATCAGCTTAAACTTAATGAAAATTCAAACTACAGCTTAGGGAAGGTTTAGATTTTAACACTTGATTGCTTTGAAACTCGAAGTTATGCTATCGCTTTACATCAGAAAAGGGCTGAGTTTTAGCAGCAACACACACAAAGACAGCATATGTACCATCAAGTTTCTAACTTTGCGTGATGCATAAGTTTAACACAGACAGATCGAAAGGAAGCAGGCTGGTGCTACAACAGTGAAACCAGACTATAATTTCACCCAACCAACAGCTAAATATTGTCACATCCTTCAGCAAAGGCTGAGAACTTGTGTACAGCTTGTCAAAAACTCATCTGTATCTGTTTCAAAGTGTTATAAGGTTACCGTACACCAAATTTAACTAAAGCAAGCTTTTATTTCTTTAGCTATGAATTTCACTGGTTTTGTCTTCTCGGCCTCACCAGGCAGCTCAAACTATACAGTGAAGGTATAAAAACACCTCACCTAAATTCACTTTTCAAAAGCCCCCTTAAAAAAAGAAAAAAATTAGACTTGAAAACTAGGGCACAGCAGAATTTGTGTTACTTGTTCAACTGTTGTTTAGTATCCCTTGCACTTCTGCCATTACAGATTTAAATGATTAGGACATGTAGATATTGAGGTCAGATACTGGCAAATAACACCACTGTCCTCTATACCCGGTTTTATTTCCAAGAGCTTTACCCATCCAACACAGTGAATGATGCGAGGTCCTCTGGACAAAAAAAAATATAAAATGCATGAAGTCATACATGAGCCACTGCACTCACAGCCATTTTTGAGACCATTTTTTTCATATTTTAGGTAATTTATATGCAACAGCTATTAAAGGACCATTCTTCTCATTATGGTATTTTCTCTCCCAAATTCCAAGTTTGCCCTTGAAAGCATGTGAACACTACATATCTAACCAAAAACTGGTTTGTTTTTCTTTATTTTTAATTAAATTCTGGAACATCAAATAAAACCTTCTCTCTCCTTCCTTCTCAGAACATGCTAAAACATTTAACCTACACACCCCATGAAGCTTCAGTCATTTATCAAGAAAACTGTCCATTCCAGCTAGTCCTAAATTCAGCAAAAGCACATGTAAATGAATACCAACTTTTATACAGTTGGGTACATTAGATAATCATTCATTGACAGAGCTGGTAAGGCGACTTACAAGCAGCCCCCACCTAACATAACCACTTTCTACAAAGCTTACAAAGACTATGTCACTGGGAACTCTGAGCTGATGCCCCATATATACTGCTGGTTAACATTTCCATCACTCTTCCGCAGAAGCCAAACATTGACTCGTATTGCATGATGCTTTTAGGAAAAGCAGTGTCAATAACTTTTAAAATTGTTTTGGTTCCTAAATTCTCTTTCTACATTGAAAGTGAAAACTGGTAGCAAGCCATATGAAGGTGCAATGTTTCCCTAGAATTATTACTTATTACTAATGCTAACAGAATAATCTGCTATCTTATTGAAGGAGTCAGACTCAAACCATTTCATTTTCACTTTGCTTTTAATAGACATTCCTGGCATTAATGTTAAATCCTTTTTTCCAAACCTTTCCAACCTCTGATTTCGCTTTCTTATTATTTTTTTTAGATGTCTTATGTGATACTCCTCCAGGCTCTCAGGCAGGTTCAGGTGAATGACAATTGACAATACAAAGAGTACCAATTCTCCCTACATTAATAATTAAATGCAAATTCATTCAGTGTTTTAATTCGGACTTCAGGAATATGCCCTCAAATATTTGTCTTCCTCCCTATTTACCCCACAACTTCAGTCTAAAAGCCAGAATTACTCAAAATAGTTATTTTAAAAAAAGTGTATTTCCTATGCCTAACTGCTATCTATTGGATAATTAAAGGTTTAGCATCTGCTTTGATTTTATGCTCTCTTTGTACCATTTAAAAGTAGTATTTAACCATGAATTTATTTTAAGGTTTTGTTTATGCCTTCCTCAAATATCCTTTATCTAAAGCATTTAAAAGTCTTTAAAGCCTTTGGAATTTAACCTCTTAAATATCCTGACTGTTTTAAAATACGCTCTGCTTTTAGATACTGGTATAATTAGCTATTCTTACAATTAACTTTAATTCCTAATTTTACATAGCTATAGTTAGCAGTGTTACTCAATGGTCAAACTATTATTTAATGCCACTTATTCCTAATGCTTACTATAGGTACATGCAACCTTCAACCATAAATCAGAGAAACAGATTGTCATAAATGCTTTAAATATCAGAGGAAGCATCAACACAAATATTTATCAGCACACAAACCTAAGAGCTAATGTTCAGATTTGCAGATGCATAGGGGAGCCTTAGTGAGATGTCCAACTTAAAACAGCATTTATGATGAGAAAAAAAAAAATTACTAAAATATAGTTTTAATTTATTGGTGTTTCTGTCACATCTCCCATTCTCTACTGCAGCCTCACATTTACTAGAAGATAAATTGGGAAAGTTATCAGAACAAATGATTGCTTTTAAAAATAAGATGCTTATCTGTACTGTTGAGACATGGCATGTTTCGGTGGTTTTCATTACGTATATTTCTTTCATCAAGAAAAGCTCAGCAATCAAAGAAGCTCTTCTCTCTTCCATAACAACCATTCAATGTTTCTGAAGCCTGTAAATATTTTAACAGTACCTATTGACAAATTTGGATTCAGGCATTAAGCTACAATGCTGTTCAACAGGCAGGTGGCAAGCCTTTCTCCCATTTCTGTATTACACCACAAACATACTGCACTTTTCAGTTGGTTCTCCAATATTTTTTATCAGAACACATGCTATCCCTGGATCTGAACAGCGATAAAAGTGACACAACTCAGATAGCACACAACAGCCCTATATTTGTTAAATTCACTCTAATATTAGTACATCAACACTCAGAACCAACAGCCTATGTTTCTAGCTTTGTGATAAATCATTCCATTTAGCAGACATTAGATTCTTTCACTTCTGAAAAACCTTGATCTGGAATACATTTGTTGGTATGTTCGGAACTGATGTTTCTCATTAATTCCAGTTAGTTTCTCACTAATGCACAAACCTGTGGACATGTAGGAATTTCAGCCTCATGCTGAACACCAGTAAAACCTTGAACCTTAGAGACAAAGCATGGATAAACCTCAGGTACTTCTTTATCTAAAAGTAGCAGCTACACATAGGTACTGCCAAAGATGCTATAGAATGGTAAGAACAAAAAATAAGTCTCTTTGTAGCTTTCAGAATATGATGGTTTTCTTACATCTCTGTCTCTTAGATTTATCTGCTGTCTCATTTCAACCTGAAGTCTGCATTCTTTGTGGCAGGGTTGCTGTTCTGTGTCTGAACAACCATCAGCACAAGGTCACCCCTTGTCTACAATTAAGGAAGGTAGTGGCTACTACAAGTTAAGAGACTGATGTCTCATATATACATGTCAGTTATTTATATGAAAAGTTCTATATTTGTAGATATCAGAATTGCGTTAGTTCTTGGGCTATGAGACAGCTCTGTAAATAGCAGACAGTAAATTCAGAATTGAAGTCCAACTGTTCTTGTTTATCTACATCCATTCTTAGTTCAGCATCTAGTAAATAAAGACAAAGCTATTTTCACCAACACATGGCCACCTGTGACTTGTGACATACTCTTTTACAAATTACACCCCCTTAGAATACAGAGATTTATTTAAAACTATAGGCAAAGAAAATATTTGACACAGCAATTGTTTAATAAATCTTCATTCACTAGTTTTAACAGAAGCATGACTTTACATGATAATTGTGGCTTACGAAAAACCACTTTTACTGAACACTTTGTTTGCTCAAGTATTCATCTAGCTGTAAGCTGAATACTTCTTTATCTAGCATAACAAAGGCAATATATAGTTATGCAAGATGAATCACTGACAAATGAGCAGTTGCACAAGAAAGAAAACAAGTACAAGCTAAGTCAAGATGAGATCACATTTGGGATGCAAAGGTCAATGTTTCACACGAGGCTCACAGTTTCACGTCAAAGATTATACTCTTGCTGAATTACATGCGCCTCACCATAACTGAGCCTAATTTTGCTAAAACCACATTTCTTTGAGAAATACAACTACTATATCATTTAGGTGAACAAATTCAGTTCAATCATTCTACTTGAAGCAGCCCTACAAAAGTCATGTCTATAAGCTGATCTGACCATAAGCTTTTTTAGTTTATTTATAAATACTCTCCAATTTTATACAAGGACAGAAGTTAAAAACCCCTTAGAAGCAAAAACTCATGTTATTTAATATAAACTGACAAACCACCCCTTCCCCCTTATGCCTTTGAAACCCCACTTTTAAGGCAATTGGGGATTTTTTTTTTTCTTTCTTCTTTAATTAAGGAGAAAATCTCTTTCCCTATTATTGTGGTTTAAGCTTAGTCGTAAATTAGAAAACCACGTAGCCTGCTCGTTCCCCCCCCACCTGCTAGAAACATTGGTGTTATCAGCGCTGTCCCCAGACCAAAAGTCAAAACCACAGCACTGCACCAGCTACTAAGAAGGAGAAAAATGACTGCTACTGCTGAACCCAGGACACATATAAAAGGGTATCTGATCACTTTCCAAGTAAAATAATGAGTATCAGAAATCCTGACATGCTTTATGCCTAAGTCTGAAACACCTACCAGAACAACTGGAGATGAGATACACACAGTTAAAAATCTTACAGATAAAATAGAAGTTGAACCTCTTTAATTTCAATCTGCAGTAACGGTTACTTCAAAGGATTATAAAACATAGATTATATTGGTATATGGATACATACTTAACATCTAAGAAAAGCTTAATCAATTAATATTACAATAGTAATATTGTTACAGCTATGCTAGTCTAAGGCTACAAGGCAAAACTGGTACAGATCACTTCAGTCACATGAACATGAAAAGGTCACAGATACACGTGAAAGCATGTCCTTTCCCCAGACTACTTCAGTTCCTCTAAGAGAGTTCTGCTGCACATTTATGTTAGTAAAGCCTTTTCAGGTATTTGCTGCGTATGCACTTATATGAGAAGTGTTTCAGGCTTCTGTGTAGATTATTGAAGGCTTTCAACTGACAGTGAATACGCTTGATATTACTATTGTCTACCTAGCCTACTGCAGAAAGCTTTTCTTAGTGACTTCTATCACTAGGGAAAGTTTTAGTCCTTTTAGTCTAGACCTTCTAGAAAGGACCCGTGTTATCTGTTCTACATATAATTCAACTATCTTAGAAGATTCCACACTCCTACATTTGGATGAGGGTAGAGTAGCTTACATCCATATCAATATCCCAGTAACAGCATTGTACATTAACAGATAATTGAACAGAAAAAATAGAACAAAAACCATTTGAAAAGCATCAAAAAACATGCAAGTTGCATCCTTAACAATGCTTCCTTTGCAAAAAGTTTAACATCATCATTTAAAAGAAAAAACAAACAAGCCAAACAAAATTCAAGCATTCACAGCTCAAACTATCAACAATACAATGCTGGGATACAACCCCAGTTGTATCACAATTTCACTAAGTTTAATGAATTTTTAAACTGCTTCCATGCATAAATCATGTGTAGCTACTACTTTCACTGGGCATCTTAAACAGCAGATTGTAATACGCCACTTTGCAGCAACTGCCCTACAGGATAGCTTTTAGGGGAACAAAAGCTAAAAAATATAAATCCAAAACCAAGCCTCAACCTTAGATTAGAAACTGCCAGATGAAACACAACTGAATACCAACTAAAAATTAACTTTTGCAGCCACACAAACATGATCTTAAAAAAAAAGAAAAAAGAGAAAAAGAAACCACCTCATACACAATGTCATCCAAAGACCGCTTCTGCAGAGATCACAGCTACATGCTGCTGTCTGCCCAAATCAGCTGAACTGCAGAAGAGGCAATGAAAAGAGAAATGCCTTCCTAATCTTACTTTGCACAAAATTAATAGCTGTGGCTGACACCTGATGCTGCCAGAGATGTTAGGTGATCACAAAGAACAAGAGTCATGACCTCGGATAGAAGACAGGATGGTAATGCAGCATTATCAATCACTTTGAAGCCATGAAAAACCCTGCTGCTGTAGCACAGGGTGCTATATTCAACATAGGATCATGAAGGACCTGATTACCTAAAAAAAGATAAGGCAAACAAGTCTATTTTCTAGCAACAATATGAAGCATCACAAAAAAGGTGCCTGGATTTCACTGTTTCTTTAGCTAGTAAGGCTGCAAAAGCTAAAACCACATACTTGGTATTTGTGGCACCACGAATTCTCACCTTACTCAATTGTGACTCTCCAGCAGTTTCTGTAGTTGGGAGAAATTACTTTCTTCCTTCCCAGGATGTCAGCCACAAAGTCATGACAGTGCAACATAGAGGATATGATACTGCACTTCACTGTGCAGCCCCAGGTATAAGGAGACTGCTCCTTAAACCACTACATCCTGTCACCTTATGCTAGATGAGAACAAGGAGAAAAAAGTATAGCATACAGATGTTTTCAATATGTAACTGAACAATCTAATTTACATTAAGGCTAACTTCAGCAGACTTAATCCAAGATAAAACACTTATGCTGGATGCCTGCCCCAAGCAGAATGAGATAAACCATTTGAGAGAGGGAAAGAAAAACCAGTTTTGTATCCAGCACTTTCTGAAGAAGTGATGACTCCTCTTTCGGAGTAACTCTAGTTGCCTTCAAATTTTGACAGTTAGGGGTTTTTTTTAATACACATATATATATATTTTCCTATTTAAAACCTAGTCCTTATCAACATATGAACCCACTTAATAATTGTGCCCTTAATATATGGCTCTGGAAAAAAAAAGGCCAAAAAACATCACAAACAGCTTATACAGGCTGAGTATATAAAAAGATACCTTTTTTTCAATACACCATTCTCCACTACTCGAGAGCCGACTGACTCAGTACACAGCATTCCCATAGAGAAACTGAATGTCCTCTAAGTGATCTAAAGCACACAAAGCACACATTTTAACTAGCACTCCTTTATTTATGCAAACTTCCTGTTAGCAAGAGGACAACATGGAGATGAAAAGCATACAATCTGAATGAAAGGTTCCAGCCAAGGGGGAGAAGGTGTAAGACAGACATAAAAATTTCATAAATAATTAGGGAGGAAAGAGACATAGACCAGCTGGGTAAAGAAATTCAGAACTTGGCTTATTTGGCTCATTTTTGCAGCCCTGTGTCTCCCAAAGCAGAGGAAAGCCTGGATTCTTGGAGTCTGTTCCAAGTGTCTTTGTTCTTCTCACATCGATGAACTCACTGGCAAAACATCCATGTCCTTCAGTGCTAGGCTATTTCCTACTACCATTGGCAGTACTACATTAGTTTAAAAGGCAAAGGTCTAAACAAACATGTTTCAACCCAACAGATCACCCATGCTGGTAGCAGCAAGAAGTCATACCATGCTGTTATGTTCGCACTAGTTTTATTTTTAACATCTAGAGCATTAGGGTTGCAAACTCACACACACAAAAATTAAGAACAGCTACAATTAACACTGCTTTGTGCAACCTCTATCCACTGGTTTGTGCACTTTTTCAGACTGCATGCACTTGAAATCTAACATTTTATGCTCTCAAGATAGGCCTTCTGTAGAAATAAACTGGGAAGAACAAGAGAATATCTGCTCTACCCTTAAGGTTCTACTGGTTTGAAAAGTTAAAGGAACTGTGATACCTATGAAGCATGAGACTGCAAAGAGAAAAGGCAAAACAA
This sequence comes from Psittacus erithacus, assembly GCA_009867235.2. NCBI lineage: Eukaryota > Metazoa > Chordata > Aves > Psittaciformes > Psittacidae > Psittacus > Psittacus erithacus. The sequence continues at coordinate 132,455 of WYDI02004267.1, read as the reverse complement.
ACCCAGAGAGTAAGGCCACCAAAAGCTAGCCTTGACACTGAGTGGCTATATGACAGTAGGCCAGTCCTTTCCCCTGCCTTTAGAGTTATTTTTTGTATGTTTTTTATTTTACAGATATCTATTCAGATCATCTGCAATCCAATTTGTGTACATACTCAGCAACCCAGAGGCAACTAGGCTCTGTTCTTTAAACGTATCAACTGCTTTACACTGTAAAATGCAAATGGAAACAGGGCAGTATTTTAATAACGTTCTTGCCAGATGAAGGAAATTCAGTATTATTAATGGAATACTTAGATGTTCTGATGATAACCAGCAAAGGAAGACTCGAGAGTAACTTGATAAATCTGCTCTTTGGGATGGCTTTCGCTAACATAGTTTAAAAGAAACTGGAGCTTCACATAAAACGTAAGTCTAAAGCTAAGTACCAGACAGCACTGAATTAATACATTTTAATGCCACAGCCGTACAAAGAATTATGTGAACATAAGCATTCACAGAGTTAAAAGATATAGCTAGAATAACTGCTTAAACTGAGCCACAAACAGCGTGCAATTCACACCACACATGGAAAAAAGCCCAACCTGAAGGGCAAATCAAGAGATAAGGTTGGATATAGTCTAAGAATACAGTTGGATACAGTCTGCAGTTACATCCCTACAGAAGGCAGACAAGTCTATGCAACTTGCAAAAAAAAAAAAAAATAACAGGCTAAAAAATGTTACAGACACATTTTAAATACCTGACTTCCAAACAGAAGAGGAAAAAGACATACAAGCAACCCTACCCCAAATATTTACCTTATTGCAGTAAAGCATCCAAAGCTCATACAGCCTCTCTCGGGATGCCATTCCTTCCCTTGCTCTTTTCGGCGGTAACAGCTACTTTTGTTCAAGATCCTACCATGCTCAGTTCTCAGGCGCTATTTCCGCAGGTTTTACTTTATTGTTAAAGTTATATCATAACCCGAAGAGTCAAAGATGAAAATAACAGCGTCTCAGTCTCTCCTTATCGGGTAAAAAACGTAGCACAACACTGCAGGCAAGTGTCAAGCATGTCCGTTCTTCGCCAGCGCTTCTTCGGTTTTAATCTCTGAAAGTGAAAACATACCCTTCAGGCCTTTGGTGGAGGAAGGAAACAACAAATCTGTACTGAAAGCCCACAGATGACCTCAGGAATTACGCGGCGGCAGGTCGCATCGTTTTCGTGTCTGACATTACTACCCCTACGACGGAGAACTCTGGTTTCTGATCTCCGTGACGCTTTCTCCTTTCCTGCGGGGAAGCTCCGGGGCTGCTGAGAGGGGACGACGGAACCCTGAGGCGGCTGTGGTAACGCCCGGAGGAGACGGACGCCTCCTGCACGCCTGGGCCCCGGCCCGGCAGTGACAACCGCTGCCGCTGCCCTGCTCACCCCAGACCCGGACTCCGCAGCTGCCGCGGAGCCCGGCGGGCCCAGGCAGCGTCGTCTCCCGTAGACTGAGGACTGCCCAGGCAGAGACGCTGCCCACGGCCTCTCCGTGCCCCGCAGGGCCCCGGGCTGCCCCGCTGCCCGCTCCCGAGAGGAAAGCAGCTGCCCCGCGCCGCCACCTACCGCGCCTCGGCCTCCCGCAGTTTCCCCGCGCTAACGCAGCTTCTTTCCCCGCAGCCTTCCCGGGCCACGGCGGGCGGCGGCCGGGCAATGCCGCGCGGCAGCCGGGCGGCGGAGGGGGCCGAACCTCGCCACATCGCCCGCCCCGCCTGCATTCCGGCACACGCCCCGGGCCGCCGCCGAGGGGCGGGGAGGCCGCGAGCGCCATCTTGGCTTCGGGCAGGGGCAGTACCGCCAGCGCGGGCGAAGCGCCTGCGACTGAGGCCGCTGGCTAGACCGAGGGAGGCTCGCTGGGCGGGCTGAGGCCGCTGTGGCAGCTGTGGTGGCAGAGCCGTACGCAGCACACGGCACCTCACCTAAGGAGCAGGAGGTGCCGCGACCCTCTTCTGCTCGAGGAGTCGCCTTGCTTGTAAAAGGTTCGGCATTCCCGGTCCTTGTGAGACCGAGCACCTCAGAAAACCTCCGCACTGCTTTGTAGGCGGTAAAGCTAACGGCACGTACATATGTTTTACATACACTCCAGGGGGTTCTGCCTCTGCAGCGTGAGGAGTGTGGACATGTATACATGTACAATCTGCTACTGCTTTAAAGGAGTCTGTACCTCGTATGCAGAGATTAAGCAGAACTAAGAAAACACTCCTAAAGTCAAGTCAGATTTCTAAAGGAGAAATGTGAAAAAGACATCCCTCAGCTTGCTGGTGTGGCTCTTCCCAAGTGTGCAGCGCGCCGGTAGGGGCCTCCCAAAGGCACAGTGCTCCGGTAAGGGCCTTCCCTCCCGCTCTGCTTGCTCAATAGCAGAATCCTTCTAGCATGGCTTGCAAGGGAACAGGCTTCCCTCTGTGTCCCTCTGCTCCTTTGGAAAGTAGGGTGGGAAATTAATGCTGGGTCAGGCTCCAAAGCAGGGAGAAGGAGATTTAAGGAGGCCTGGGCCTTCTCCTCCAGTTTGCTGAGAGGCCCTACAACCTCTGAACACAGCCCTGCTTCTGTCACTGGGTCATCTCCTCAGCTGGGTAAATCTCATACAGCATCAGGTGATGAAGCATTAATTGTGCTGTTGATTCCTTTGCATGGGATTTCCACACTGCTGCAATGGTTTCACGTGCGTTTTGAAAGTCCCTTGCGAAGGCATTGAGTGTGCAATGTCATTATATTGCCTGCTGTATAAAAAATTGCTAGGGGTGGAGAAGTGTCACCAAAAGCCCAGAGGCAGTCTGAGATTGATCCCTGTTATATGCCTTTGTTTTTAGATGAGTGAACTTTCCCTGGAGAAATTTAAGGGCTAATGTGTACTTGGTGCTGTATGATCTAGATCAGTATTGTGGTAGTGGGAAAAATATCTTTTACTGCAGTATCTAAACATAATTCCTATCATGGATGGAGAGACACTGACAAACAGAAGTCTGTAATATTTTTAATTGTGTGAGACACGTGCTGTGGTACTTACTGCTAGCCAACATAGTCTCCTGGCTTAAGGCTGCATCATAATTTTTTCCATTAAGAAAAGAATAGGAGCTCAGAGTCCAGCCCAGTCCCAGGGCAGGACCTGCTATGCTTAAAGCACCCTGTTCCTCCAGGAATAGAAGAGATTCTGTCTCCTCCTTGAGGGACTTATCTCAGGACTCAAGTTAACTGCTAGGAGGTCTTCCCTAACAGCCAACCTGTATCACCTTTGAAGCAAATTCAAATATTATTTGTCCTCTCCATAATAATATGGAAAAAGGAAGCTCTTTGTAGCATACTTTTTGAGTTATGTTTCCTATCATACCTTCTTATAGCCTTTTCTAGGCTAAACAACAGTCTATTTCAAACTCTTCTTACAATTTGTTCCCTTTGAAAAAATCAGGTCCAATCAAAGCCACGCACAAACACCATTCTTTCCTTGAAATACAGCTCAGTTTTCTTGCATTATTAACTTTTGCTCATGGTAGGTGGTGCTCCCACATAAAGAAGTCCTGCAGTAGACTCCACTGAAACAACAAAAAAACCACACTGATAAGAGATGGGAGACTCCTCCCTTCTTAAGTGCTGCTGCCCACCTAATTGGGATGCTCACAGAGTATACATCAGCCATTTCCTACTCTGCTGGATTTGTAATGACATAGTTATCCTAGTGGGCTGAAGCAATTGATGCTGCTTGCTTAGACAATTCTTGCCTTTTATAGGTGCTCTGAAGGGAGAGTAAAACATTAGTAGTCTGTTCCAGCAGCATACAGGATGAGTAGTCTACTGGTCTGATCTTCTAGAGTTTTTTTCTTAAAACAGCTTGCTCACTGTAGAATTGTTATGATGACTTTTAGATATCTGTGTTGCCAGGTGTAGGCCAAGTGTAATATTTCCCTGTCAGTATAGATAAACATTGAGTTCTTTCTCACATGTAAATATGAGCAACAAAGAGAGGTCATTGGGAAAAGATGAACTACAGCTCTCTCCCTACAAGTGTAGTATAACTCAGGGTGAAGTTATAATTCAGTATTCTTACTTTGATAAAGACTCAGCTAAGGATGTGGAAGTCAAAGAATGGAGGGAGAGTGTAAAAAGAAGCATTACTAGCTTTGTATGGGTACTTTAAAGTGTCACTGTGTATGGATTGGTCTAGCAATAAAAACTGATTACTAAGCTTTTCATCATCTTTTCTTCTATACATATGTATCAGTTGTTTCATGGATCTTAAATAGCTAGGTAGGCAGTGTTAATTTGTATTTCATTGTCCCTTAGCTGCTGTCTTGCGGTAGCTGTCTGCAACAGTGGTTGTTTCTCATACGTTGCACATTATTTGTGGTTTTGTACTTTATCTTTCTTCAGTGGCTGCATATTAGCAATTTAGTCATGCTATGAACTTGTCAGTCAGCAAGTTCAGGTAACGGAAAGGGTAGAGAGAAGGGTGTGGATAGGGAAGCATGAATTTGTCATTGAGGAAAGATTCAACAAATGAGTGGACTGCATTGGATTGCAGCTTTGAGTCCAGGGACCTCTGAAGTGGCAGAAAAAAACATACACTTTATAGTTAAGCTTTTGTTAAGTTATACTTATTTTCCATAGGAGGCAATGAAAAAGATACAAATCTGTGTCTGACTTTCAGATATTCTCGAACATGTTGTTTGACTGTGAGGCTTCTACTGAGATCATGCCCAGGAGCCGCAAAAATCATGCTGAGGTAGGTCTATGGCAAAGCTTTTATCTTAGGTTTTCCTTGATGTCTTGGGGCTAACGCTTTGTTTACTAACAATGAAGACCTGAACTATGCTTAGAAATGAACCTGCCTCTCAGTTCTTCCACCTTCCTATACAAACAGACCCTTGTACAGAAGCAAGGTGTAATCTGCACATTCCAAGTAAGCAAGTGGCCTTGGCAGCTGTGTTTAAAACTCCCACTATCAAAATACCTTTTGAGTATGTAGAGAAGTAGGGCTTTATATGTACTAGTTTCTAGCCATTCAAACCAAATTAACCTGGGGTTGCATTTGGTGGGCTATTAGAAAGGAGGAAGCTGGCCCTTGCAAGATGCCAAGGCCTCTGAGATGGTGTTTTGCAGAGGGTAGCACAGGATCAGCTTGCCTTGAGTTTCTCTGACTGTGGTTGCACAAAATGAGTGTGCAATTATTCTATTAGGTAAGGCAGCACATTTAATTGGTGTTTATTCTTTCTTCTGTTACCATATTCACATTGTACCCTGAGTAGCTCAGGGCTTGTTAGTTGATTGCAGAATTTGGAAATGGGAAGGAATTTGTTTGCCCCTTGACACATAAGCTGGTATCTAGGCATTTTAGTTGCTTTCTTTCAAAGTGCTGGAGGCTGGCCAGAGCTAAAGCTGAGAGGTGATGGTCTGCCTAATAGCATTAAGTCCCTTTGGCTCTGGCTGCTCTGCTTTCATATATGCAGGGTTAAACCATTAACCAGACTCAAATTCAGGAAGGAATTTACCCCAGGGTAGCCTGGGACCATGGTGAGTGTTTTTGTTGTTCTTTGTCCTTTCAGCTTGTTTTCAAGGAGGGCCTTCAACATAATGAATCCCCTGCTGTAAAAGGCCCAGGATCTCTTCTGCTGCTTTTCTATAGCATAGTCTCCCTTACCAGAGGCTTTAGGTTTGCAGCTGTGCTAGGAATGTTCTTTTTAGGGTACATATTAAAGATTCTTCCAGCCTAATTAAATAATATGCTTTTGTCTGCTTAGGTTCTTACAGGCTGTGATAGCCAGTAAAGATTCATGGATGGGTGTTCAGGCTTAGAACTGCCCCTCTCCTCTGCTGTCATTTAGGTTACCTGTGCTAGAGCTAGCATGTGTGGACTCATGCTATAGCTGTCTTTGTTTTACCAATGCTCAAAGATACCATTTGTTAGTGCACAAAATTGCATTGTGAAAGTGTTCTCCTTCCTTCACCAAACTCACTTTTCATTCAAAATAAGCCCTTATGCTTCACTGTTTTATGCCCAGTGATCAGAGAAGTTACTGTACTTGCACTTCAAATGATTCTTCTTTAGTTAAGAAGTTGTTTAATTAATGGTTTCATTATGTTGCAGAACTCAGCAGATTTGGATCTACAACATGACCCCTCAAAGCAATCTGTATCAGGGGAAAGAAAAACTTAACATGGCAGCAAGCAAGGTTTAAAGAAGTATAGGTGCTGGTAGTCTCTGATGATCTGTCTGTACTTAATTCCCTCTCAGCTGATATGATAAGCTTGTCCTGAGAATGGATGCTATAGCAACTTGGGGTCTAACTCCTCTTGGTGTACGGAAGAATGTAAATGAAGGGAAGTAACTAAGCGGAAATGGGCTTAAGACAGCTCCAACCGCTGTTAGAGGTGGGCTTCTTGCAAAATGTTAGCACTGTGGCCTATGTTGGTTGCAGCACAGTGCCTGCTTTTGAGTGGGATGTGAAATTGAGGGTGTGCCATTCCCAGTGTCCTTGTGAATCCTCCAGGGACTCTGCTAGCTTACTCCTGACACAGGCAAGGTATAGAGACCTGAATGATGGCTAGTGTTGTGAAACATGAAAACAGAGTTTTAAAGATCCTGCAAAGTTATGTAAACAACAGTGTGCCATTAAAGTATGTGTGAGATTGGGGGGGGGGGGGAGGCACTGGCACACTGAATGAATTGTAGGCTCTTTAACATAATGAGTCTCTCTTCTGGTTTCTAACCCCAGACATTAGAGAAAGCTCCTACTACTCTGTGCTACTGAGGGTCAACATGAGTTCATGACTACAGGCAGTGTGAGGTCCTGGCTAAACAAAAGAGCATAGTGTAGGCCCTGAGCTGGAAATAGGAGCCATTCAATCCTGTGCAGGACTCTGGACTTAATGCTAAGTGGCAGCAGGAACTACTGGACACCAAGACTCTATTATCACGAAGTGAATAAGCTATTGAGAGATTTATTTTGATATCTGTAACACTACAAATAGTAGTTGACAGAAATAATTCTGATTAATAAACATGGTAAATACTGTAAATGTTTTGCTTTGTCTTAAGTCATCTAGTGTCATAGATGCAGGTTTGGTATGCAATACCTCCATAAGGAAACTGTGACTGTGAACTTACCAGCCTATTCAAGGAAAACTACTTTGGAAAAGGACATTACTTTCAAGGGGCCATTCAAGATGCAGGGTACACCCTATAATAAATTCAAGCATAGGATTGGTCCCATGGACTCAGTTACAGGTGGATTTTTGGGTTTTCATTATCATAAATGAATGTTTTCTATTTTCTCCTCTAAGGTCTAAGTAATACTTATCTTCAAAGATGTTATTTTTTAACTGATCTGAGACTGTAGATAAAAATTCAGCTTGGCAATTTAGATGCAGGTTTTCTCTGAGCTTGGGTGTTACCAGCTCATTTCCTCTGACTTCTGGGGAATTAGTCCTACCAGTAAAGCAAGCATACGGGCTCTGAAGCCCACTGTAGTCAAGACTGACTGGTGGACTTTAAATCAAAGGCTAAAGGCATTGCAAGAAAAGGGAGCCTTAGGTGGCAGGTGGCTTTTTTTTTTTTGCTCTTTCTCTAAGGTGATACACTGTTTCAAGACTGTCTCTGACTCTTGTATCTAGCACAGCAAAGATTTGATGTAGAAAAATACTTCCTGCTCAATGCTCAGTACAGTTTTTGCAAGTGTTCAAGTGCAGTTGTATAGACACAAGATTACTGCTGCTGCACAAAGACCTACACCTTAATTGCTTTAAAAAAATAAAAAAAACCAACCAAACAAAAACCTACCACAAGTGAGCCCAACAACACTTTAGTATCACCTTCTATAACCAAGTAACCTGCTTGGTTGATGTGAGGTGCGCAGTGGACATAGCCTACCCAGATCTCTCCAAGGCTTTTGATAATTTCCCACAGCCTCCTCCTAGAGAAACTGACACACTATGGCCTTGATAAGTGGTCTGTGCAGTGGGTGGGGAACTGGCTGACTGGCTGCACCCAGAGGAATGTGGCAAATAGCTCCTTAGACTCTTCGCATCAGCCTCCCACATCAACTTCCCTTCAGTCCATCTTGTTCCCACCTTCCTCATCTGTGACTTCTTTCCCTCTACAGTTTGAAAGGACACAAGTGTTTGCACTAGCTTTCAGCACTTCGATCCAGAACTTGGCTTAACTAAGTGAAACCCAGAACAGCATGCCAGTGAAAACAATAGCTGCATTATCTTATGCAGATGGAATGTATCTGGAAACTTGCTGTGATGGGTTATGAAGCTTCTACTGGGCAAGGAAACTGTGAGCTGTACATAAAGCTTACAACATGGGTGAACTTAATTTTTCATGAATATTGGAAGGACACATTCCAGAATGAAGGCTATTCCTGGGCCAAATCTCAGATCCTTAGCCTTATGTGTGAGTACTGAAATATTTCACATCTTGGCAACCTTTCCCCTCTTAGTAAAACTTTTCCAGGGAATGAGTCTAGAAGAAAAACCTCAGATTTATTCTATGCTGAAGTATTCAGAAAAATCTATCATGAGGCAAATATGCCTTCATTTGCAGCTCAAATACATGGTGGTGTTTCTACAATGGGATGTGTCAAGTTGCCTTTGTAGTAGCATAGCCACTATCTTTGCCTACCTTGAAAGAAAAACATTGACTGGGGCATGGAGATGTTTAGTTCTCAATTCTGTACTAAACTTCTTTGTTTAGATTATGTATAGCCAAAGTGGTTTTGTATATATAATAAATATACTCCGCATCTCCCCGCCAGCAAGCACTACCCAGCCATCATTTGGTTGAGAATCCTAACTGACTTATCTACCTCTTTGGGAGTCTAAACCCCACTAGGTGAACTTTGTAAATGTCCTTTCTATTACCCTCCTTCTAACACAGAGGTGTCTGGGGAAGTTGTTACTTTTGCCAGAGTTGTCAAAATGGCATGTAGTGCTCTGATTCCTATGTAGGCAGTAGCATGCATGGAGAACTTCTGTAATGATACAAGACTTAATGGAGCCATTGAAGCTCATCCCATCATCTCAGAAGTACTGGTGGCCTATGTAGCTGGGATATTCATGCATCATCCAGCAGGCATTTTCCATCGCGGTAGAGTTGTAATGGTTGAGGTGGACACACAGGTCTGGCTGGACTGTGGGGCTTCACTGGAGTGGCCCTGAAAGTCTCTGTCATCAAAGAAAGTGATCCACAATAAAACAAAAGTAACCCTGTCACGCTGGAAAGTATTTGAAAGCTGGCTTTGTTTGCATAGATTGTACAAAACAATCCAAAGACCTGAAAGATCCATAGGGACACTTGTACCAGGCCCAAAGACTAGCAAAGCCTTTATGTTCATTTTCTATAGGATGAACAGACAGTTAGTGGTGTTTTCATTTCTCTATTACAACAAAGGACAGGTGGATATCCCTTTGGGACTCTGGGAAGTGGGGGGCATCTTTCATCATGATGATTTCATGCTGGAAATAGCCTGTCAGCAGTTTCATTACAAGTTTTTGGGAGCATTTGGAGAAAGTGAAACCCAAATTGCTCTTTGACTGAAAGCTTGGATGGATGACTTCTGTGTATCACACAGTCATTCAGCTCTTTGCCCATCTCCTGCATCCTATCTTGGGCTCCTAAAAATTTCCTATAATGGAGAATGCAGACAGAGGAAGAAATATTTTTCCTACACCTGAATTATTCTGAAGCTTTCACCTCTCTTAATGATACAGGAACAAAACAAGACTCAGGTATAACCTGAGTTAATCGTTGAGCACTCTGGGTCCTGTTGGGCAGCTGTATCTTAGCAGCAGTAAAACTGAGTGAGAAATGCTTAAGTTCAGTGGCATTATTTGGTGCTATTTGTTACATTTTGGGAGATAGAGTACTTAAATCTTATTTTCCTGTACATCTTAGTCTAAGATTATATAAATTTTTGGTCTCTTTCAGCAGCTGACAAACTCAAAGGGAAACTAGCCAGACAGAAAAATAAAGCCAAAATATTTCTCATGTGTAAATGTTTTGGCATTTGAAAGTTTCCAAGTACACTATAGGCTTTCTTTAGGAAACTTATCAAAGACCTAGATAATAAAACCACCACTTGAGGTTTCTCCACTGCTAATTTGTTGGTAGATCACCATGCTATGTTTGCAAACATACTTGCCTATAAGGAACTATGCAGGTGCTATGTTGGTTGTCAGTGCTCCAATCATTCAGCTGTTCTTACTTTTGCAGTTGTTATTAGGATTTAATTGTGAGCTCTCAGCATGCAGGAGTTGCAGCAGTCCTTTATACACAGTGCAACATCCACAGGGATTGGATGAAAGGTAATTTTTTGCTCAGCAAAGAGGATGGATGTTTTTTCCCTTCCCTTTCTCTACTATCATTCTCTAAACAAAAGTCAATAGCAGTAGTCTGGGGGAGTACCAACTTTATTGGTACTGTCAGTAAGCACAGAATCAGACTAAAGGGGAGATCAAGTAATATATCTTTTAGTTATTTTACTGATGGAAGATGTGCAAGTGATAGTGCTGGAAGTGCTTCAGCAGAATTGTTTCAAGTCACTATTTTTACTCTCCTCTGTTTTACTTGAGGGATATACAGATATCTTGAGTCACTGAGGTAAAATGCAACAGCACATAAATTTCTTCAGCTGAAGAAACTTTAATTGCAGTTGAACTTAAATAAAGAAAAAGCTGTTTAGGAAGAATGCTGTAAATTTTCAGTCTTATCTGATTAATCCCAAAGCCGCTCAGGGCTGTTCATTCTGGGCCCTTGCTTGATGAGGTGTAGTGCAATTCTCATTCAATCAAAATGTTGTAGTTGCCTTTAGAAGCCTGGGCAATAGGTAGCCTCAAAGTCAGAGCTGTTTTGAATGTATTTGAAGGACAGGCTGACGCTGATGTACTCTGGGGCTATGTAGATAGTTATTCTGCTGATGGTCATCTTTGGGCTCTAGCAGGAACTTTTTTCTCAGTTTGTGTCATTTGAGTAATGGGAGGTAACCCAAGTAAAAGCATGTTTTCGTATTTCCTGCTTATACTGCATGGAGCAACAGTAGATCTTTTTGTCTCACTGGCTTCTTGTTCAAACAAAAAGAAACATGGTTGTACTTTCTTGCTTGAGTCTTTCATTATGAGCCTTGTATAGTGATTTCATGAAGCTGCAAAACTTTGGGGGTGAATCTCTAGCTGACATGGTTTTGCACAGCTCTAGTTGTGCTCCTAATGGATGCTGTAAATTGTATCACTTCTGCCAGCCTCTCTCTTGGAGGTGCTTCCTCAGCCAGGAAATTGTAGCCTTTAACACTGGAAGCAGAATGAGGGAAGAGTGTGAACTAAAGTCTGGCAGTTGCTTTTGAATACCTCCATGCTTTCTTTGGAGCAAAAATAACTTCTTCCTGATAGTTAATGCTAAGCAAATTGAATTAACTTACAGGAACAAATATGTGCAGGCCTGTGCTTGCATTTCTCAGAGGTCTTTGACAGGCTCAGAAGTGTTAGACTCTTGGTTCTTTCTGTGGTCATGCCTGCTTTGTGGAGCCAGTTTCCCTTTGGGTCGTGAATGGTCCTTCATAGTTAATACAGTGGGCACAGGGCTTGGTGATGAAGTCTGGAGTTTGAGAGACCAGAGTAGGGGCAGTGATACATGAATTCCTTGTTATAGCTACAAATGTAGAGCAGCCATCCTGAGCCAGATCAGTGGTTCAGCTAATCAAGTAACTTGGCAGCAACTGTGACCATGAGTAGGCATCATGGGAGGGGTAGATACGAAGCAAATACATGTGATACTTTCTTCAAACTTCAAGACCACAGTAATTTTTGCTCAAGAGGTTTTCTGGTCATGAGGTTACTTCTTTCTAGTTAATAATCCTCAGTGGATTTGCCTTACAAGTACACATCCAGCTTCTCCATGAATCCTGTAGACTTTCCCCTCCCAGGACCCTATGACACAGATGGGCTGGGCACTGCAGGAAGGGCTGTGGATTGATCTTAAACTCTAGAGGCAAAATATCTTGTTAGCCAAATGGTATCCATGATCTAAGGAGTCGGGTTATTGACACCTGTTTCAACTGCTCTCAACTAGGATGCCTTTAGAACAGCTGTTTTTACATGGAGATTGCCTGATTTTGCACCCCAGAAAAGCTCAAGCATAGGGATACCCTGTAAATAGCAGTGAGTGTTTCTGTAGAGAAACCTACCCTGCACGCCAGCAACTGGAGTGCCTGCTACCAACCATAAAACAATCCACAGAAACCTGGAAGACTTGTTAGCAGAAACTTGGATGCTCTCTGTGGATTTCCAGTGTTCTTCTCTTCTGGCACCCTTGGGCTTACTATATGCTTGAGGTTCTCTGAGCATTTGCAAGCAAAAGCAAGTAAAACCTTCTGGTGTTCCTTGAAAACTAGGAATTCCCACCATTCCTGTCTCAGATGGAGAAATTTGGAGAGGTTTGGCCATCCCTAAACTCTCAGATGCAGCAGAGACAAGAATCCAGACATCCTAAATATTGCTCTGATCACCGTATTACATTTTTGTTCATTCTTGCCTTTGACCAAAGGAATGCCAGCATGTAACCTACACATCAGTACTATACATCACATATTTCTCAATTGCACTAACTGAACTAGCTACTTTGTTGAAGTACATGGGCATATGTTAATTGCTGTCTGGGGGCTGGTCTGTTTTTTCTTGCTGAAGGCAAATGAAATATTTTGGTTCCCTGTTCTAAGCAGGCAAGTAGATACTGCACTTGATTGAAGTGCTGTGCTATTTTGCAAACTTAGGTTAGCATGCTAACCTAAGCATTCTAACACACATATTGCTTATACTATGCAGTTCCTATAAATGCAAATAATAAGTATTTGTGAACAAGAGGAAACATGCTTTTTCACACCTCTGCCTTGAGAGCTGAATTGTTCATGCTCCATTTCTCTCTGGCTGAAGCATGGTATTCTTATGCACACCAGGCATTTGCAGCAGTTCAACAACTTACTTTGTGCAGTAAAGCACAGGCAGGAGGGCACAAAGAGTGTCCCATGTACAAAAGAAAGGATAAGAAGGGCAAAGAAGGGTTCTATTTTCCTCTCCAGTATTGTCAGGGAAAGGCTGGAGAGGATCACTAACAGGCTATTATTGATGGGTAATGTGAGCATGAAATAATGGCTAAATGAGGTCTCCGAGATTAGCAAGTAGAGATGTTGAATTTTAAGAGGTCTACCTCACTGACATAGAAGTTGCTGGGTTTTATTCTAGGACTCCATTATCAGGATGTTTGCTAAGCAAAACCAAATCACGGCCTAACATTTAAAGCTCAGGCGGAAGGACTTAAAATTAAATATACACTAGATAAGGTTGCAAAGTGTCCTAGTATTTCTATGCACTCTGTACTGCTTCCTCTTTCCAAAAGTCTCCAGCACTTCGCTGAAGAGCAGTAGTATATTTGCCTAACTATGCCTGGGAAAAAAATTCTAGACTCCACTACCTAAATGAGATCTATACTAAGATGTGAGATCCTTTAACTGTTTTGTATTTTGTTATGGCTCTCATTCATTATTGCCCAGAGTGCCTGCTGGCACAGGATTCAGTGATGATTATGAGGCATATACATAATTACTTCAATGATAATTAATGCTGCAATAGGATTTCTTGAGCACAACAAGATGTTGTGCTGTTTCTAATCCGCAATGGTGTGCTTATTTAGTTCCTTTTGCATGCAGAATAGCCTGACAATTGAGGGATTTGGCTCAATCTCCTGCTGCAGCAGATTCAGTGCAGCTCTGAAGTTAGTAGGGGCAGGGCAACTGACACCAGCGAAACATTGAGTTCATGAAGTAGAGATTTACTAAAACATGCTATATAAAGGTGGTGTGATTTAAGGATCTGGAAAAAATATTTCTGGAGGAATCAGCTCGGATAAGACTGAGAAGTACTGCTGGAACGGTGGTAGCATGGAGCAGCTTGTTTGCATGAAGAATTTGATGCCAAATGCAGCATTCACCTTGTTCTGAGTTTGTCTGCATCTTTCTCTCCTTTTCCTCCTCAGTCAGTACTTTGCTGGATATAGCTATTAATGGGACTTATTTTCCTATTCCACAGTACATGATAATTTAAATAATTGTTAAAGGCCCAACTGCATATTGTTAACCTGGTAAGTGCAGAACTGTAATATATTCCTAGATCAAAACCTGTAAAACTGGAGAAAACTTCGATGAAAGAATCAGACTTCTTCCTACACTTACCAGGGTTAGAAATAAGCAGCTGGACCTTTAACAGTTAAATTATCATGTAACTGTGCAACAGCTGGATAAATGTGAATATTTTTTTAAAGTATATCCCATCTCCCCCTAAAGTGTGAGAGAAATTGGATTTCCCTCTGGACTGCACAACTTTAATTTGTTTGTAGTACTGAAGGAAGCTTCATTTGAACAAGGATTTTGGAATGCGTTCACTATTTGTTTAGTGTGGGAGCAACAACTCAGTGCAAGTCAGCCAGCCTCTGCAAAGAGACAATTTTGGTGTTTACTGCACCCTGGTCAAGCAATCTTCTGTATTCCCTGGGCTTCAGTAAACACTATTGGCTCCTGAGGTTGGGCATTTCATACCAGATCCAAGAACCACCTAAAATATTGAGAGCAGATCTTAGGGAGATGGATGTTGCTTGAGACTGATGGGCAATCATCAGTGAGCTCCAACTTTTGGCCTTGCAGCTTCTCTCTTTCATAGAGCTGAATCCCGTAGGAAACAGACTTCTGCAGTGCCAAGCACAGTAAAAATATAGGAAAGACAAACTTAACTGATTCTGACATTACTGAACAAGACATACGTAAAGAGCTGCTAGGAGCATTTCTGAGAAATTGTATTCTGAAGATGGGATTATGAAGAGGTTCACTCTTTTGAAGCTCTCACCCACATGGAGGAGCTCAGGTGTGCCAGCAAATGGGTATGATTGCATGTGTGGTAGGAAGTAAATGGAGGATGCTTTATGATTTATAGATTTTATAACAGCTCTATTTTGTGCCAATAGGAGCAAATGTATTCAGCTGACTTTGAGATGATCTGTGGTGCTTGTGACCAGTCATGAATATTGTGGCCTTTTCAGAATTACACTATTAAAAACATTATTCCATGTGCTCTGATTATACACTGATGAACAGGCAATTGCCATGTGGCAAACTGCTAAGCAGTGTGAGGCATGGGAGTGTTCCTGCTGCTATGGCTTACACTGTCTGGTATACCTTACTAACCAGAGAAGTATTTCAGCAAGTATTAGTTCTTTGCCTGACTTTAACCAACACAGCTTCTGTGTCAGGAAAGCTGTATCTGTTTGCAAACCTGATTTAACATGTTCTTGTGTCACTGAATCACAACATAGAATGGTCATGAGAGAGTTGCATACATCAGCTTACAGCAGAACTTTATCAGCTGGCCCTGCTAGACCTTCCCTGAGTAATGTCAAAACCTTCTCTACCTAGAAATAGTCACTCAGCTTTCTTATACCATCTCCAAGTTATGAACAGGCCCTGGAAATAGCACTGATATTAACCAGACTATTTCCTTCATTTCCAGTGAAACTTTGCATTGCCTTGCCGAACTTTGCCTGTTTCTCAGGTTATTTGAAGAGACTCTATACCTATATTCTTAAAGGATAAACTATACCAAACTTCTTAAGCTGTGATACACTGTGAAGTAGAAATTATTTGTAGGATTACATGGCAAGACCTGATGGAGTCATAGAGAATGAACCACTTTTTGAAGTTAGTATAGTCATCCCTTTTTAGAAAGTACTGGTGTTCTCAGTAATTGGGGTTCTCAGAAATCACTCAGCTGCCTTTTTCTACCTGGATAGAATTGTATTATTACACATAGGACCACAGATCAAGGTGATCACTGCCACATTCATAGCAGTGACCGTAGAAGCTCTTGTTTTCATAAAAACAATGATCTCCAATACAAACATTTGCAAAGATTCATAATCCTTCCCAGTGTCTGTGTCAGAATAGGGTACTGGCATACTGGGGCTTCTACTTACCTTTCCCATTTTTGGCAGTTTGCTGAGGTGAAAGCTGAGAGCTGTGAGCAAACACTGCAGTTGCTTTTATATACCATAGTCCTAATGCTGCACCTGCAAAAAGTAACACAAAAAGGCACATTGTAAGCTGTGTGGAGATCTCATGTTTTGTCTTTATTGTAGTTATGGCATTATTTGCATTTACCATGTGAGATTCTTATTTTTCTGGGGTTTGGGCTGCATTTGCTGGTGCTACGTGCAGGTGAATTACTGTGCAGCTGTGGAGTGGACTATATTTTCACCTGGTATCAGCAGTTTCATGTGGTGCACCTGACCCAGTGGTGGATATATGCATAAGCACAGTTCTTTACACAACCTCCTTTGCCTGAAAGCTCTCAAACTCAGCAGACCTGAGCAGTTTCTGGCATAGGTCTCTTCCTGTCCCACTGTGTTGATTACCTCTTACCTAATTTTGCCCTATAGTAATCTTTCCTTTTGTGAGAGCAGATGAACTTTGCTTTGGTTTCAACACTGTCACCAGCTTTGTCCTGGAAACAGAAAAAGTCTCCCTCTCACGTGGTATTGTTAGCTTTTGCTTACTAATCCCCTCTATTATGTACAGATTTTAACACAGACATGATAGGAGGAAACAGTGATTAAAAATTTCAGTTTCTTCCTGGTGTGTGGTTAACTATTGCATTCCTGAAAGCTAGAAATATTGCAATCAAGTGGTTCTTTATTAGATGTGTATCAGTGTATCCAAATTACTGGCTAACAGTGTAAATCAGTTTGGGTCAGTTGGTTCAATTCTCTCCCTTTGAAAGTCTGTTTTAAAAAGTCAAAGGGAGCAAACAGAACTTAATTTACTCTCTATCTGAAGCAAGGAAAGACTGGTTTTTAGTGCTGAAGTAGAGTGCTTTAATACTAAAGCCCAGCTAGCAGGTTACAGAAAACTGTGTTCCTCTGTTTCAGAACTTTTCGTCTGTTACGTTTTCCTTGTTTGGTGCAGGACTGGAACAAACTGTGACTTGTTCTATTCTAATTATCATTTTCTCACACCTAAATGTTAGGCTTTTAAAAACAAAGTGCTTCATGGAATCTGCAAAGCTGGTTATACAAAGTCTTATATCACCAGTAGGTGAGGCTTCAGATCAAAAGAAATTACCACACTCCAAAACAGAGATTTATAATCCTCTGTATTTGGGGAAACTCTTTCAAGCATGTAAAGACCTTGTCAATATGATTCATCAGTTAACTTGGCATGTGGCTGAACACCTTTGCAGATCTAATTTATTTCAAAGTTCTCTATTTGCAACTACATAGACTCCACCTTCAGTGAACAAATGATTGTTTGTAACATAAGAAGGGAGAGCAGAGCAAGGTTTGGGAGACCTAGTGGAGCACAGCTTTGCTTACAAGATTTCTGGCCAAAGAAAAGGGCTTTCATTGCTGTAGCAGGAAAGTAAAGACAAGAGTGTCTTTTGGGGAAATGGATGGGGAGAATATGAAACCTCTGCCTTCATGTCCTTCCATCACAAGCCACTTCACTAATGCTGTTTCTAACTGTATCCTTATTAAATGACAGAGACTAATGTGTGCTCACCATTTCCAAACAGATACTCTCCTTTCCTCTTTATATTCAGCCCCTTTCTTCCAGGCTTTCTTGGTTACCTCAGACCACTTGCGTTTATCCCAATGGATTTGTTTGTGATGATATTTGCTTGACTGTTGTACTTGATTTATTGTTGCTGTTACTTAAGTACACTCTTCAGGACTTTATTTTTGTTTGCTGGATGGGTTGCTGACCTGGACTTGATGAAACTGGCAACAAGCAGTGTGAGCATGCAAGAAATACTTAATGCTGAAAACTAGTGCCAAGTTGTCACAGTGCTCTAGTGTCACATCCGCCTTTATTTCAAAATGTAAACCCTTGTGTATAGAGTCATTTAGATTGGAAAAGACCCTTATGATTGAGTCCAGCCATACGGCAAACTGATGGTGGATCTTTTGGATGTTGAATGGTCTAGAGAAATGGCTATATGCAGCATAGATTGCACATGAGTTCTTTGAACAACAGATGTTAATGCAAATCCCCATGGAAGGCTATGAAGTCTAGCCCTGGATGTCTTTGGCAACAATACCACATACTTGCTTCACATAAATGGACTATGTGTTTGTCTCTGGCAGTGCAAATACCTGTGTGCAAGAACCTAGCAGATCACTTCCATAAAAGCAGATCACTTCCATAAAAGCACCCAACCTGGTGACAGTCTGTGCAAGATTTGGCGGTTGGTGTTCTCTCTGACTCAGCCTTGCTGCAAACACACTCCTTTTTGGAGCCAGCCTGGGCTAGTTCCTGCTCTGAGCACCTGAAACCATTCTAAGATGTAGAAAATACAGCAGACATGCTTGATCTTAAATTAGAACACCCCTCATGGAGCCAGCATCCTTTACATTGTTTTAGAGAGACTGAGTAAAAGTGAATTTCTCATTTTGTTGACTCTAGTATTTGCTGTTGCTGCTGGCTGCCTCTTGAAGATATATAGTCCTATGAACTTAATAGATTAAGTCTTAAGAAAATTAGATTCCATCCTGACAAAATTGATTATTTTCCTAACAGTTTGGTTATATTTTTGTCCTACAGATAGACTTATCTCTTGTACACAAGGGGTGTTTTGCCATTCCAAGACAGATACTAAATGTTTCCACCTGACATTTGCCTGGGCAAAAGCTCTTCACCAAAATGAGTGAGAATTCCAGGAACAGCTACAGAATCAGTAGTGACATGTCTAAAGTCAGAATTAGTGTAGCAGAAACAGGGGAAATTGGGGCTTGCTTGTGTCACGGTGCTCTAGTAACTCTAGCTAAGGTCTAGAAACTGAAACATAAGCTTGTGTGGGGCAGTTTAAGAAGATAGCACCTCTGGTCCTGCAGGCAGTACGTCTGTGCCTCAGCTACTGTGTTGTTCACAGTCAAGAGCATTAGCTGAAATTCTCTGATTTCAGTGTCATAAACTGGGCTGTGAATTGCAGCACCAAGTTGCCACCATGAGTTCTGCTACTGGAGTCAATCTCTGGGGTACAATGGGCAGCTCTTAAATTGCCAGAGGGAAAGTGGATGATGCCCTGTTCGGTTCCCCACTTGCTGCACAAGACCTCAGTACCATGATTTTAGGCACTTGGAAAGAACAGACACAAAATGGTCTCATCTTTCCTACTGTGGATGGTATCACAGTGGAGTGATAAGCACCAACTGTATGCATGTGACAGCTGATAAGTGTGCACATATAATCAGAGATCTCTTCTGCATCCTGTAGAACAAATTCATGACTCTGTATCTCATCTGAGCTGTGAAATATGGACACTGCTTTTTTGCATAGCTGAGAAGAGAGTCTGAAGTGTCCTGGCTAATTGGGCTGGTCACAGCAAAGCCTTTCCTCAGGAAAGGAGGAAACTTCAGCCAAGGCGACAAGAAGGCTATCAGTCTCACTGTGCACACATCTGCAAACACCTTTCAGGTCCCTGATTTTGTCTGTCTGAGAACATGAACAGCAAACCACCTGATCTTCTGGGCTTGACACAAGCCTGCCAGCAGAGAGGGAGTAGCAAAAGGGGCAGGTATATGCACCCTAAAAATAAAACACTGTTTTTGTGCTTATTAGCACAGCAAGGTTTCAGTTGCTTGTTTGTCTTAACTCTACCAGCCTTATCTAGAATCCAGGAAGTATTAGCCAATGGAAAGTGAAGACCATGGCAGCACTGTAATAGCAAAAGCAGCATTGGAGTAACACGGCTAATCACCTATTTGTTAAGAGTCTTACTGTTTATTTTATTGCCGGTCAGTGAACAAAAAGCAGTCATGAGATGTTAATCTCTAGCTGTTTAATCTTAACCACCCCCTCACCATTGTCCTCCTCATGAGCTTAGCAGCAATAACACCTCTTCCCCTCTTGAAATGACCTCATTTCAAAGTACGGTTTCTCTCTGCTTTGGCTTTTAAGAGGTTAGACTGATGCTGTTTAAGTTGGAATTAACTTTGGTCAAGTCCTGGCACTGCTCTACTGAATTTTTTTGCAAGAGAAGACTGTTTAGAAGTGGTGGATGGTCTAAGCTCTAGGAATGAGACTGTGCTGACTGTGACACAGGCCCTGGAGGGAGCGGTAGGAGCTGCTAAATGGCATTGGATAGTGTGTTGCAGCAATCCTGCTCCTGCAGAGTGAACTAACCAGGGCAAAACAGGTGATGCTGAAGAAATCCATGGCTAAAAAGTTTCTGTGTAAGTGACAGTGATGTTGCTGTTGATCCTAAGACCCCTCTAGCCTTCTCATCTGACACCCTTAAGCCTTCAACTTTGGCTCATCTGGCTTGAAAGGCAAGTGGGGGATGCACTGTATGGCCAAGAAGCCCCATCAATATGAGCACAAAGGCTCACCAGTTAATTTATAATTTTTGGAATGTACCAATGTGTGGATTCCAATTGGTTTGGAATGTACCAATAATAGGACTTTCCCCATGGAGAGCTCAAAATTGAAAGGCCAAGTGTTTACAGCAACTACATTTTATTTTAGACTGATTTTAAACAGGAAATATGTGACAAGCTAAAAAAAATAGCTGTGAATATGGTAAGCTGAAAACAAGCTTTGAGTCCATGATGACTTCTAAAAGACCCTTTGAATCACTAAGTATAACTATTCCTAGGCTTTCTTGTGTAGTGCTGTCTTTTGGCATCTCCATATATAGGCTCAGTGACTAAGAATCAGTGGGCAGAAGAAGAAAAATAGTATTGCTTCACAAGTGTTTATTGTCTTTTTTTCCTTAAGCAGATATTTTGCATTAGAGTACAGGACCATCTCCAAGGCATGGGTTAATGCAGCAGTACAATGACAGCGTATTTTGGATGGATATCTATTCCATGTCTAGAAGTAGCTGGGAATCTTCATTTCTATCATTTTCATATGTAAAGATATCTAATGGAGTTAAACACAGTTCTCAGCAGTGAACACTTCTACTACCCCACTGAGCCCTGAAACTTGCATGGAATTAAGTAGAAAGAATCCTATAGAAACATCCCATGCTGTGTGCCTAGGCTTCCAGGCAGAGGAAGACAGGGATGTGGAAGCAGAACTGCATGCACCCAACTCGTAACCCAAGGCAGGATTAGTACAAGGACGAGGGTTGTGACAGCCCATCTAGGAAACAGGGAGTGTTCTTGGGCAGCACAGCATGAGCATAGCAGAGGTAAACTGTTAAGAGACCAGCAAGCAGGGAATGGAAGACAGGCTTCAGTGCTACACTGGCACTACAGCTTTTTCTTTAGCTGAGGCGTCTAAGGAAATAAGAAAGCAGGGTGATTAGAGGACAGCTGAAGAAAATTGGATCATCTTGAGAGGCACAACTCTTGTGTCACATGCAGGGAAGCTCATTCCTGTCCCACTCTGGATCATACATGGGAGCTGCACAGCACTGTGGACAAGAGTAAGTGTGTACTCCCTGTCTCTAAAGTGCTGTGTCCTCTCTTTAGCTCCATAAAAGTAGCATGATGTGTTGAGAAGCAGTAGGGATGTATTAGGAAAATGTAAGCTCCCAACACACTGGCACGGAAGCAGAAAAGAGGTGGCTAAGGGAAGAGGAGTGAATGTCAGTCTTGGATATAAGATGTAAGAGGTGGGAAAGAAGGAATGACTGCTAAGATTTAAATACAAAACAAAAAAAACCCAAAACAAAACATGAGTTGCAAATGTATTACCAAAGCTAAGGCAGCAGACTTCCATTAGCTCACCTACAGCTAAGTGAGGTACACAAAGTCTGGGTCTTTATGTCTTTCCTTCCTTTGCGTTCCTTGATTTTGACTCAGTTCCAGACTTCTCTGAAGGGATTCCTTGTTTTGCTTCTGTAACTCCCTGATGGACGCAAATGTTAATAAATGCAAGCACAGCATGCATTGTTGAATCTATCAGGAGAGATGAGGACTGCAGGGCAGATCAGCTTCCCCTCTGCTGTGCAACACGTGATGCATATTGAACTCAGGGTTGTGGGGGATTTTACTTGGTAAAATCCAGCCCTGCTGCTGAAATGTCTTAGCATTCTAGCTCAGAGGAAGCTGCAGCAAACAACAGACTTTAGCAGATCATGGACAAAGGGAAATGCAGAGCCCAATTCATGTAATGTTAGGTTCATCTGACATTATTGGCTTCTTTATGAATCATTTTTTGTTATTTAAAGAAAATATAGTTTCAACTTTCTTTTTTTTTTTCTTTTACACCTAAAACTGATAGTAGTGAATGTGTTTTGCAGGGACATAAGCCAGAAGAGTGGCTTCCATGTCTTTTTTTAATATTCCTGGAATTGACTTTCCAGCTCATGAGTGACACCTCCTGACAAGTTGTTATACAGTTGCCATTAAAGTCCAATTTAGGATTGACAGTTATAAATTAGTACTAGTATGAAATGTCTCATGCTAAAACATGCTGAGAAGTGCAGACAAGAAAGGTTTTGTGGGTTCTGGGTGGCCTGAGGTGTGCTCTAGCTGTGACAGTCAGTGCTAGAGTTGCAGAAATAGTTTCACTGGCTTGCGTGAATTCTTCAGACCTGCTTTGCCAGCCTGTTGTTTTCCTTTGGTCAGTGAGTCCAGTTGCTTGCTGTCCTTTTTAGCTCTCCTTGAACCAGGGTTAGTCTTTTGATATGCTGCTGCTGTCTGGAACTTGGTGCCTTGGGAGAGAGAGAGTCTTGCATCACCTTGAGCTTATACAGTACCACCAGACTGGTTTACAGACCTATTGCATGAGATCAGCTGCAATACATGGTTGGAGGTAAGGGGTCCCAGCTTCAAAATCTCTAATGCTCCTGAAGTTATTCTCATTTTTGCTGCACTTGGAAATGAAGCAGGGAAAGGGAGGGTGGCTCTTTCACTGGCCAGTAACATAACTGACCTTTGCAAAAGTCTTGCTATTAATTAAGCTTAAGAACAAACAAGTGACTGTCAGACATAAAGGCTGATTCTACTAGAAACATGTAATCTTACTGTTTACCTCAACTTGAGGAAAATGCTTCCTTTGCAACTGTCATAAACTTGAGGATTCTGAGCTATACCCTATTTCTAGGCTACAAGTATCTCCCCTCTCTGCAAGAGAATAGGCACAGACCAAGGTTTATACTATCCTTTCCACATGCAGCTGCTGGACTTCAGCAGGCTGTGACTTGGTGGCTCTGCTGGGCCAGGCACTGCTGCCCCACATCCCCTGACCTGGCCTTGTGGGAGTTGGGGTAAAATGTGCTCACTTTGCTTGCAGGCATACTGTGCAGCTTCAGGAGCAGTCAGCATGGCAAATGGATGCAGGGAGAGCTTGAAAGGTTGAATCCAGTGTTTCTGGAAGGACAGCAATTCATGGATTAGTATGTCTGCAGAAACTATGTGCCTAGCCAAATGGGCAGTCTCTGCTGTGGTCAGCAGAAATCAAAATAACTGCTTAAGAGGTCCTGGAAGATAAATAAGGACAGCTTTGCTGACAGTTTTTGTCCTGGCTGTTTGATCCACCCAGCTTCTTGAAGCGCCCATCCCCACTGGCTAGACATTTCAGTTATACACATAGTAGCCGAGCTGCTGCATTTTATAGCCGTGTGTGTACTGGTGCAGCCTGGGGATTGTGGTCTGCCATAGCATCCTGGCAGCAGCCTGCAGTTCCTCAGCTGTTCATACAGCAGCTCCTGAAATAGCCAGACAACAGAGTAGGAAACTGAGAAGTGGCAGGCAGTCAGGATGGCAACCATTACATCCATCTCAGGCCAGGATGTCACTTCTTATGAATCAGAATCCCACTAGGATGTGACTTAGCTCCCTAAGTATCTATATATCTTGGTGTAGCCAGTGCTTGATTTTCAAGGATACCTAAGCCAAGGCTTCAGAATTGATGGAGGATAACAGGATTCTCCACCAATTTACTCTGATGGGAAAAAGGGAACAAAAAAAAGATAACCAGAGATCCACAGAAACTGTATTTTGAGATGGGCTGGATTCTAGCTCTCTGAGTCTAGGACTCATTAAGAGGCACAAGCTGTGCTCCAAGAGTTACAGTTAATGAAAACAGTAGATTTAACCTCTTAAACTAATTAGGGCTTTGCAAAATAAATGATCCTCAGTTCCCAAATTCAGCAAAGCATTTCTGTTCCTTTCCCAAAGTGGAAATGATCTTATGCGCATGATTAAAACTAAGCAGTGCTGTTGTCTGAAACAGAATCCTGAGAGCAATAGTTTATCTTTCTCTTTAGAAAATTTTGTAACTCTGCTATTGTCATGGTTTAAGTCCAGCTGGTAGCAAGGTACCACACAGCTGTTCACTCACTCCCTTCCTTTTCCCCTGCTGCAGGTAGGATGGGGAGGAGACTCGAAAGAATGCAAATGCCATGGCTAGGGATAAGAACAGTCCAATAACTAAAGCACAATATACCACCTATAATGATAAGGGAAATAACAAGGGGAGAGAATACAATTGCTCACCACCAACCAACCGATACCTAGCTAGACCCAGGCAGCAATCTGGGCCTTCTGGGTAACTCCCTCCACTGTATGTACTTGGCATGACATGCTGTGGTATGGAATACCCCTTTGACTAGGCTGGGCCAGGTGTCCCGTCTCTGCTTCCTCCCAGCTTCCTGTGCCTCACTGGCAGAGCATGAGACTGAAAAGTCCTTGATCGGAGTAAGCCCTTTTTAGCAACAACTAAAACATCGGTGTGTTACCAGCATTGTTCTCGGGCTAAAGCTGAAACACAGAACTGCACCAGCTGCTAGGAAGCAGAAAAAACCCTGTTACAGCTGAACCCAGGACAGCTGTCTCATGAAAGGCCGGGAAGTATCCACAAGTCCACTAGGGACAGGATCTAGGCAAGTGCACAGTAATATGAGATGAACAGAAAGACTGTTTCTGTACTTTCTTTGTCTCTGACTGCATAACATCAAAATATAAATCAAAGGTAAACACCCCACTACCTCTTCCCCCCCTAAAATAAAATCCAAAACCCCAAGCAACAACAAAAAACACAAGAAACTCCACACAAAATCCCCCCCAAACCAAACCAAACCCTAAACAAAACCACAAAAAAACCAAAACAAACAAAAAAACCCCCAAACAAACCCAAACTGACAAATAAACACCAAAAACCACCATGGGGAAACAGCGTATGTAGGTGGAAAACTTTCAAGAAAACACCACTCCTCTCCACTGGATGCTGTGCATTCAAAATGGAGACTTCAAAAAATATCCTGGGTTGGGAATTCCTAGAGAAAAGGATTCTTGCCCATAAAAAGTGTGACAATAAAAATACACAATACAATGTCCACAGCAAAAGGAGGGGGAGCTGATGCACTCACTTGTCTCGGGAGCAGAGTGGAAGATTCTTCCTTCAATCTAATAAGTGAAATGCCCCTGCATGGTGTCTAGCGGCATTTCTAGTTCTTGATATGGGAAAATTCAACCAAGAGGTTACGGCCATTGCTGTTCTGATGCATGTAACTGTGAGCTGGAGCGAGCTCTAGCCCTTTCTGGACATCAGATGGCAGTCTGTTGTTAATATTATGGCTAAGCATGACTAAGGTAAACAAAAAATAAACTAAGTGTACCAGAACCACTGTGAATTACATGTGAATCATCTTTTATACTCTGATTACAATTCCACAGTAACTTTTAATGGTTGCTTGGGAAACATCAATAAAGTCTGTGCTACTGAAAATGAAATCTATATATTCCAGCCACAAATGCTCTTTCATTAAATAGCTAGGCCATATAGAATACTTTCTTTTGATTTGAGTCATGAATTAAAGAGTATAATACCTCCCCTGTTTTTTTGAAGGGCAATTACACTTACATGACTAAAGATCTGCTAGAGAAACTTGCTCTGAACACAGGCAAAGACCTTGTGAAGCAGTCTGTATCTCCTTGGATCTGCATAGCCCCTTCCTCCATTCCACATTAGTGGTAATCACAGCACACTAGTGGGAATGCTGCTCTGTAAAGCACTATGTCAAAGGCCCAGGAGCTGGGTTACATCTTAGTGTGGTTGTGAGTAATTGAGCTGCCCTTTTCTTGCCTGGCACACTGTGGGGTAGAGGAGGAGGTTAATAGTTCAGCTTTTTGCTCTGTTCAAAGAGAGAAAGCTGGAGCTAGTTTGCTATTGCTGATGAGGCAAAAGGGGCAAATGACTTAAGATATAACATTTTTTAAAAGGCACAAGATATTATAGGATCCAAATGCATATGCCTTTATGCATCAGGAGATTCCAGTCTAGGCAGTAGGCTGGTGGGAAAAGAAACCAAGAGCATACCATTGCTATGGCCAAAGCTGAGTCACTAGTACTACCAAATGTGGACCTAAAGGGAAGAAGATGTCAAAACGTGTGGGATAGATTCTGCAACGTGTGTGACACTAGCAATGATGAAAGCCTTTTAAGTATGCTTGGGAATGGGAACCACTGAAGACTGGGGCTAAGGTAATAATTAGTTAAAGGGCAAGGTAGAATTGAAAAGTTTTAACTGGTGAAATTTCTGCAGGGCTAAGATGAGACCTGATTAGTAAGGCTGGACAAAGTATCTCTCCTTTTTGTCTACGGAAGGCATTTTTTTTGTATCCATCTGGTTGCTCAGTTACATTTTTCTGCTGTATCCAGTTTTACATGGACCAAATACAGTTTCTTTCTCTGGTAGCCTGAGGATAATTTCCAGCAGAGGTCCAAAAGAGGCACAGTACAACAGCCTCTGCCCTTTGAAGAATAAAAACATCTCCCTGAAGGTCAGCTACAGAAGACAAAGCTTTTATGTGCCTGCTTTCCCTGCACTACCACTTTCTTTGCTTGGGTTGGCGAAGTCCCACATCAGTGTGCAGGCCAGAAAGGAACCAAGAAATGTCTGCAGTCAGCCAGGCATTTAAGCCAAAAGAGGCACACCAATAAAAAGTCTCCATAAACCTCTAAACCCGGAAGCACATCATTCAAATATTCTAGCATGCAATGTGAAACTTTTAGACTAAAGATGAAGCAGGGATTTTAGAAGTAGCCCTTATGCTGCTAGAGATTTCTGATCCCAGTGGCGGTGTAAAGAAGAAAGCATCAAGAGGTCAAACTCCAGAAGTTAAAATATAGTAAGCACCTTTCCTTCCCTGCCTAGTTTCAACTTCCCTTTTTTTCCTGGTTACATTCAGTCTGACCCAATTCCTTCTGTGAGGTGATGAGTGGCAAAGGAGGATGGGCTTGTGACTGTTTTCTGTCTGGTATTTCTCTGTATTTACTTTTCCTACGTGCTTTTTTCCCTGCAGGCCTTGGCATGGAGGGCATGCGTCCTTCCAAGAGCATGTGTCTTAGTAGTCACCCCACATGTCTCCTTACACATCTTCATCTCTCCTTCTCTAGCAGCTGCTGCTTTTTCTTAAATGTTTGCATAAAGGTGCCATGTGTTCCTCTCACTAAAGTTCTGGCTCAGAAGTACATCTTTGGCAGCCAGATGACAATCCCAAAGGAAAGTGCTAACTTAGGTAAAATTCACATTGTCATACCTAGACTGTGGTCTTGAATGCTACCTGAATTCTTGTATTCTGCTGTAACAAGGAGATGTGTGAGTTTATTGTACTGATGCTGCCAGCTGTCATGCACATATCCTCAACCACTGCTGGTCTAACAATAGTGATTGTTTTTCACAGAATGAAGTCCCTTCCTTTATTAGTATGGGACAGCTGGAATAAACAGGAGCTATAATACACTCACACAATAAGATCAGCAAACAATTAAGAAGTGTGCTGCACTCTGCAGCTTTGACACACTCTCAAGACTAGCAGCAGGAATGAAGTACTCCATGGATAACTACAACTGCACATGTAGGCTTTATACCTTGTTATGATGCAAAAAGACCACCCACAAGGCTCTATGCTATTGTGAGATGTGAGAAGGAAATAATAGTTCAATCATGTTTACTCTAAATGAGATGAAATAATCCACATTCCCAGAATGCCAGCCCAATGCACTACATATTGGACCTGTCCACATAGGAAAGAGAGATCTTCACTCAGATCTGAATTAGAGATGAGATAAAACTGATAAATCACTCACCTTTGCAGAGCTTTGACAGTGTGTTGCTGAGGCCCTGTAAATCTTGAAGATCTCTTCAACAGGAATGCTGTTCTGTGAAGGCAGGTAAAGAAAGAGTCTCAGCTCTCAGAAGTAGCATTCTTTAAAGTGAATGTATGAAATCCAGATCATATCCCTTTCACTTCATCTCCTTCATGTGAGCTCCTAGTATTGTTTCATGCTGCTAGTACAGATCTATTGAGATCTGGTTCTGAAATTTGTTCACTGTCTTTCAGTTGGGTAAGACAAGGTAAGTAGCTTTTACACACACATAGATCACCTATTGAAACTACCTATTTTTTCTTTTTTCTAAGGCTGAGCAAAACTTAATGGCTACCTGATAAAAATGAGACAGATCTGTAATATTTGCACTGTCTGTATACTGTGCTTTCAATGAACACAGTCATTCAGGATACAAGGAGTGTTCCTAAACAGATGGCATAGAGCAAAAGGTATTTATATCTTTCTTGCCTTCTTACCATTAATATTCCAGCATATGAAGATAATATCATAGCTTGTCTCTCAATTCGGTTGGGATACGTGTATCGGTTGTGAGCTGCAAAATTCCTGTATGGTGTTTTAAACAAGATTATTAGCCTGGTGTTATACATGCAAAAAGTAGTCCTGAGCTTGATTCACTGCTGCTTTCACTCCATTTTCACACTGGTGTAACCCGCTGCAACAGCAGGACCTTAGCTTTGCAATACTCACTTTTTCTCTCCTGTCAGCACAGTCTGAACATCCAAGTCACGTAGCCACAGCAAAGCAATGCTGAAGGCTAAGTTGTAATGGAGCTGGAAAGACAGAATAACCTCATGTGTTTTGTTTTACTTTAATTGCTTAACTGAGGGATGACAGAAAGACCAGAGAACTGCAGGGAAATGTGAGCTGGAGCCCAGTATTGTGTCAACTACACAGGGTACCTCATCAGTTCTAAGACACTTGCTGAAGTTTGAAGGGTTTTAAACATACCAGGAAGGCTTTCTCAGCTTAGCTGAAAGACATCTAGTTATACATAGACAGCTTTATTTTGTGAAGAATTTCCTTTGGTTAGTTGACTTGAATGTTCCCTGTGGATAAGCTTAGCCTTGCTGAAAAATCAGCAAAAACTTGAATTATATTGGACATTACACCTGGATGCTATTCACAGCAAGTCTCTTTTGATACTCATTTCAGTGATAGGCTTTTACTGATGATTGTAGGAACAGATTATTTAGCTGTACCAAACAGCCATCCTTCAGAGTTCTCAATAGCCATGCAGTTAAAAAGGATAAGAAGTAAGAAGTCTGGTTATTACCATGTCATCTAGAAAAGTGGGCTGCCTTTGTCCTCTTGGATCAAATTCGTTTTCTTGTAGTCTGATGCCAACATAATCACTCCTTAAATCAAGAAAATAACTCCAAATTACAACTGGTTCTAAGCAATCCAGTGCATAAGAAATGCCATAGATTAAACCTAATGCAAGACTGGGGCTAAATTTGCTATGATTCATGCTAGGAATCTGCTACAGGATTTTTCACAGACATCTCCTAAGTAGGAAAGCTGTTAATTTTCTGCATCAGTGCTATTAACTTCACTCAACCACACTGCTGTCTTCCACAAAGGCTCCAAAATACAGGAACAAGTACAAATATAAATTATTTAAAGTCTGTGGACTCACAGAAGGATTTCACTATATGGCAAAGAGACTGAAAGAGATGCTTCACTGGTGCTTGTTCTCATTCAGGTGAGGTCTGATTCTGCAGTTTTTCCTCAGACTAAATACTACTGATCCATCCAAGCAGTCCTAGAGAAGATGGGCACAGGACTACTTGTATGGAATAGATGCGACATTGCTTTCATCCTCTAGGAGTTGTCTGCTGTGTGCTTCTGAATTGAGAGCACGAGATCCTGATGCATGAACTAGGAGACACCTTACAGCAGCTGCATTGGCTGCATGGCAAGGGAGGAACTCTGCACCTCCCTGGTCACTCCCACTGACACAGAGCAAGTTCTAGGCTGTGACATCTCTACTGTCACATATGCAGTCAAGTGTCACACTACAGACTGCATTTGAGAAAATGAAGAGCATCTTTTGCAAAGGAAGTCTGTTCCTACTTCCCAGCAATAAAAGACTAAGGTTTTAGACTTAGTCATCCAGCTAGGTCATGCAACACTTTGAAACAAAAACAAGTCCATCTCAAATGCAATGAAGGCAGTTGTGGGCAGTTGCTACTTACAAGAGTTTTTCGAACTCTTTCTTCAGGTGTTTTCTTTCCATACTCTAGCTCCTGTAACAGAAGCTCTATGGGATCTAGGAGATAGAAAAGTGTATCCTACCAAAATATCTTTGTCAGTAAGCAAACATGAATCATAGATAAAGAGTATGGGACACTTGGAGACCCCCAACAAAAATCCAGTCAAACCCATTTCTCAGGTTGGATTACAATAGAGGCTGAGAAAAATCTAGTCAAGAAAGAGAAGACAACATGCAAAACACTGAAACTGAGGATAACGAGTTCGGTAATGGGAAACGGGCAGAATGAGCCCATTTAAAATAAGCATTGATCTCAGTGTCAGCTTGCATCCCCATGACAGTCATGTATGTTCTCACCTATAATGCAATCTATTAATCCACTGCTGCTTCTGAGTTTCTTAGCACATGGCTTGCTCGTGATGCTGTATGTGTATTAATGAGATCTGTGTGGTAAAAAGAAGGGTTGAACTGAGAAGAGGAAAGAGTGGAAGAGATAACAGCTGGCCTGAGAGGACACAGCAAAGACAGAAGGCGGCACCTGACCCATCAATTTATTGTAGTATTAAAGTGCAGGCTTCACTCTTTTGCTCCATTATGCACAAAGTAATAACATGTATAGTAAGATTTCTGTGTTACTGGATATTGTCCCCTTATTATCTCTCTCATACATGTATACAAGAAATCACATACTACCTGTGTCAACTCTTGGAAAAGGCCTCAGGATCTGTGTTTGGAGCCTCTGACTTCAGGTATCTATGAGGAGGAATTCCCTCTTGATGTTGCTTTCTTGCCTCTGCCACTCACTCATTTTGTATGCCAGGGTAATTACACTATGGCTTCACACCAGACTGTAGATTTCTCCTGTTGCTTAGAAACAATGCTGCTGAGCTGAGCCAAATTAAAAGAGAAACAAAACCCAACAAACAAACAACAACACAGAAAAGGTTCAACCTGCATTTTCTGGTTGGATTATCGGTTTCATGCTAAATGATCCTTTTACACTGCTAGGCATTGAGTTTCACTGCTGAGTGGCTAGCTGGAAACAGAAGACTTGCTAACCGGGGAGGCAGAGACTATTCACTGTGCTTTCCGATGGATCTAATTGCTTGTAAAAGACATTGTCAGCTTTCACTGTTCTAGCATTCCACTGTACAGAACAAAAAAATAGACCTGATACCTTCCAGGAGCCCATCTGGGGTTCCATTTGCAGTGTTTATATAATTTTACAAGGACCCTGCTACTTGTTCTTTTATCAATATTATGTTTTTGCTTACAGCATTTGAAGAAATTCTAACAGGCAAGAAATTCCGACATGACTTACTAAATCCTGCTGTTGGCCTTCCAATGGATGTGGGTCACATTCAGCATGGGACTGCTGGTAGCCAATGCATCATGATGCCTAACAAGTTGGTGAGAAGCAATTGGATTTTGTAGATTAGGAAGGTGTGCAGACTGTACTTCTGAATGGAAAGAGCTGTCCACCTCCTTGGGAATGTACCCCTCATGTTATTAACTGATTACCTAATAAACAATAGGAATGGGTTTATGAGACATAATCATAATATTGCCTTTGTGATGGTTTAAGAAAACAAAGTAAATGCACTATCATAGGCCATAAGATGTTTCCATGAAAAAGCCTACTTAGTATTTACAGAATCTGTGCTGTGCTTTCCCAGCTCAGATTTACAGAGTTAGTGCTGTGCATGTGCCTAGAAGGTGCAAGAGGTAAAGGTGGCAGACATGGTTTTGCCACCTACCGTGTGTCTTTGCCATAGCAGTGGAAAGCCTGGTGCGCGTCCACTGAGGGAGAACTGGAGTCTGGGAATTACCTCTCCTTGAGGCATTTGATGCTTATGGTCATTCTCATTAATTCTATGGCAAAATGAGCACCAAGTTTAGCACTACCCCTTCTCCCCCCTTTCATTCCCGCTGCAGGGTTTATAATAAAGTTGGATTTGATTTCTTAGGGCACCTGCTTAGCAAGCTTCATAGCAACCCTGTGTCCCCCGTAGAGCTACTGCTTGTTTGCAATGAGAAATGCAGATCTACTGCCTGCCTTTCCTCTAGTTACACCTACTCAGGTCTTACCTGCTGGTATGGCCAGGTGAGTATGAAAAGTGACCACAAAGTGAACACAGCCACGCCAGGACTCCCCCAAAGTCCTGCTAACAGAACCCCTCCCCTATTATGTGGCAAGGGTGATACCCTGATGAAGACAGGGACTTTCCTGTCCAGAGCCAGGCGGGGAACTGCCCTTTGCTATTTCCCCCAAAGCAAAAAATGCTTCTGCATCATTGCATGGCAGGGAGTGGAGTGGTGGCGCTGTGTTTGCGCTTTTCCGGCTACTGCGCCAGTAGGCATCAAACTTTCAGTCCCTCCCCATTCTTCACTGATTTGGAGCTCAGGACCTTCTTAAGCAAAAGTAGTGTCTCGGCAGTGTATATCCCTTCATTGTTTTTCACTTCCACAAACCTGCCCAGTCACTTTTTAAAACCCGAGAAACTGACATCTGCAAAGATCTCCAGTGTTTAGGTAGGGCTGTGTGGGAAAGTCCCTGGTTTTAGGCAGTTCACTGTTAATTTAATTTGCTGACCAGTGTGTTTCACAAACTTGCTAAACTTAGCAGGTTTAGGCCCCTCAAACTGTGGAATTTGTCATTCACAGAGCACAGAATACATATTACAAAAGGACACTTAAGTCTTTTCTCCACCCCATAGCACATTTAATGAGTCACAGGTTCCCCAGAGCAAGAAATAAAGCAACACACAGGTCTGCAGGTTTGCTGTGTTGTCATCCACTGCAGGCTCAACCTTCAGGGCTGGTATGGGGGATGTTTTGTCAATCTGCTATTAAATTGGAAGGAATACATTTAATTATTTGCATTATTTAATACTCATCACCAAATGTATCAATAAATACCACATGGGCTACCATCCACATGCCTGTGGCAGCAGGTAGAAGTGCTTTTACCACCCTTATTCATACTGCAAAATCCCTCTGCACCTCTATTGTAAATTGCTGTTCTTCAGACTCTTTGGCGTTTTCCTCATATGTAATTTCCTTAGCACGGCTAACATCATCACTTCTGCACATGCAATGTCAACTTCCTGAGGACAAATTCAAAGGTGTCCGGAAAGTAAAGCATTAACTTGGGCTGAAATGTAAATTACTTAAGAAAAAATAATCAATAGGCTGTAAAATGCCACCTTCTCACAAGTGAAAGCTGCAAGTCAGGTGCTGAATTCTGCGGGCGAACGAACTCCAACTTTTGGGTGAGATTTGTCCATCTCAACAACCCTAGGGCTTTTCAGAGGCGTTTCAGCCCAGCGTGCCCGGTGACGGCGGCGACAGCAGCGCCTCACGAACACAGCCTCGAAGTCAGGCGCCTCCAGCCACACCGGAGCGGACCGGGGCGGGGCGGGGCGGGGCGGGGCGGGCACCGGCAGCGCAGGCGGCATTTCGCGAACCCCCTCTCTCTGTCAGGGCAGAGAGCTCCTCCTCAGCAGCCGCTGCCCGGCCCGACCCAATATGGCGGCAGGGCCTTACCCGGAAGTGGGAGTGCCACGGGCTCTGCGCACCCGCCGGCCCGCCCGCGCCCCGAGGGATGGGACAGGTTGGGGAAGCAGCGTTCCCCGCCCCGCCGCAACCGGCTCTAGAAATAGAGAGTTTGTGCGCGGCAGGTCCCATCCCTCCTTTCCCTAGCGGCACAGCCGGCGGGCACAAACACCGACCACCCCGCCGCCATTCCGCGGGGCGGGGCGAAGCGAGGGGCGGGTCGCCGGCCATAGCGGTTGCATTCAAAAATCGCCTGGCGGGTAGATCGGTTTCTTCCCTCTTTCTCCTGCTCCGCCCGCGTGAGAGGCAGCCGCCCTGCGCGGCTCGCCGCGCCAGCCAGCAAGTGAGTCGGGGAGTCCGCTCGCCCCGCTTCGCTCCCAGCCAGTGCTGAGGGGCCGCTGGGCGAAGACGGCGGCTGCCGTGCTCGGGAACGGTTGGTCTGGGGAGAGGTGCTGTGCGGCGCCGTGTGGCTGCGGCCTCGGTCCGCCTTGCTGCAGGAGGGCGGGAAGGGGGCGAGGCCGTAGGTGCTTCTCGGGGACAGTGAGTCGTGGCCAGTAAATGCTTGCTGAAGGGGAGAAAGCGGGTGCTAACCTTGCCCGGTGTCGATATCTGCAGCCATGGCATCTCGGGAGGCTTCCGAAACATTCTTCAGCCTGAGTGGTGTACGAGAGCGCATGCGGGAGAAGAAAAAGGGTGCCTTGAAGACGGCGAAGTTGAACGCCTCGATTGCATCAAAAATCAAAACCAAAATCATTAGTGAGTGTATTTTACCTGCTGACAGCTACGTCAGCTCATAACTATGCCTTTGGCTGTGGCTTTTATCCAGAGTTTAACAGCTGCTTCTCTGCTTGTGGATTTCTAGTTAATTGGGTACCCTGCAAATGAGTGTCAGGTACCCCAAAGGTGTCTGAAGTATTTCTGACTGGTATGTTTAACACAAAATCTTTGGAGCAGCAGCTGGGGCCATTATCAGCTGCTTGGCAGCATCTCAGATGGTATTGGGCAGCTTTGCTTGGGAACTGAGTCCTCAGGATCCAAACAGCACAAATAAGAAGTGTGGAAAGTATTTTAGAGTATCTGCAATCCTGTGCAGAACCCAGCCCAACTTTGATTTGGTTTTATGGGGGAAGCAATGCAATGATAGTGAATGAGATAATTTGGACTACCTTGAAAAAACTAGGCATTTCTGTTACTTGTTTTGAAATTAAGAAGCACGGATCTAAACCTGCTTAAGGGCTACTATGAAGGAAAGTGTTTGGGTTTTTTTATCCCTCTTTTTTGGGTGGATGGGTGGAGATGAGGACTCGGAACTACAGGGACTTGTTCAAAGTCAAAAGCGTGTATTTCTAAACTCAGCACACAAACCACACCATCTTTTATTAAGAATTGAATCAGTAGCTTGCTGAACATGACCGTTGATGATTGTGTCTGTCTGAAGTGTTGCAGGTTATTATTAAGCTTTTCCTGCTGTTCTCTGGGGACTTCTGTTGCTGGAAGGAATTATATTGCTGATTTTGTGTGGGGCTGTTGAGTTGTAGGGATCTGAGCCTGACAGAAGCTATTCTGGGAAGAGGAAGAAGTATGATAGTGGAGGAGGCAGGGATGAGACCTTGGATGCTGATTCTGTGTGATACTTCTCTGTCCCTCAGACAACTCCTCCACTATTAAAGTCTCCTTAAAGCACAACAATAAAGCACTGGCCCTAGCCCTCAATGGGATGAAAGCCAATGTACAACAGCTCACCCAGGAGAAGACCATCTTACAGAAGGAGGTAGAGGAATGCCACTTCCAGAATGCAGTGCTTCGGCACAAGCTCTCCTTCATGGTATGGCACTAACAATGTGACTGTCATCGGGAGGGGTGGTATATAAATATGCAGTACTATCATCTGAACCTTGGGAGGAGTGAGCTGTTACTGGTTGTTTATGCTATGCAAATGAAAAATGTCACCATTTATTTGCTTACTTTTTCTTCTAAGCTGTGTTCTCTCTCCAGAGCATGGCTTGCGCTGGTTGCCAGCATCCTTGTTGTAATAGATGTTTTGATTGAATGTCTTTGTTTTTTTTCACTCTTTTTTACCTCAATGTAGGATAATGCCATGAAAGAACTTGAAAATGTTATGGCTGCAGTTAAGACAGCTCGGCTGTCTGAGGTAAATCATGGGAAATGTGAGCACACTGCTCTGGGAAGGGATCTGGATTTGTCTCTGGCTTTTGCTTTATCTTGCCTGCTTACTTCAGTGATGCTTCAACTGTTTTCTTGGCTTGCTTGAATTGTGCTGGTTACACCTTGTTTTTAGCTTGATGTTAATGATTTCCAGGGTAACTTTTGTAGGAAAGACTATAGCACATTCATATCCCAAGTTGCCTTTGTTGAGGTCATTGGCTGTATTTGGCTAGTGGGCTCTTCTGCTGTGACAGGTTGTGACTTCTATTTTTTTTTTAAGTGTTGCCATGGCAACTCAGGCTCGGGAATAGGATACTTTCCATATGTCCTGTTTTGTGGGTGGGAGGGAAAATATTCCTGCTTCCTAGTCTCGGATTATCTGAACTAGTTTAACTTCATCCTTAAGCCTGCAGGGACAGAATCTTACTCTGCAGCAATTTATTCTGTAATTTGTGCCAGTGCCATTTTAGATGGGAGAGGGTCACCAGCAATATTTGACATACTTTCCAGGGTGAAACTGAGTTTCTGCTGGTTCTGTCCTGGAGCTTGCGTGGGGAATTGCAAGAGCTTCAAACCATTTTTCTGTTTTTCATTTTTCAGTTCCATACAAGTTCTGCACCCTTGTGGAATGGCCAGAAGGGCAGTATAACTGAAGATAGCTGGGCCAATGATATTGCAGATGTTCAGCCTGTGAGGTGGGCCTTAAAATGTTATCACCAAATTTGCCTTGAATTTCAAAATGCTAAACTTCCCATTGTGTTTTATGTGCCCAGTTGTCTGTTTTACATGAGAGGTCTTCTCTACCACCACTGCTGATCTTTTCCCTTTGTGCCTTTCTGTTGTCATTCCTTGTCTTATTTGTCCTAATGCCAGGTCTGTGCATAAACTGGTCCTTTTTCACTCCTTTTTTTTGAAAGCACATTGCTTTTAGGCATTTTTTCCTTTGTACCTGGTGAGCACTGCAAGATCTCGAGTGAGTGCCATAGCTGGCTGCTTTGGTCTTTGTTACATACAAAAGATTAATAGTCTTCTGCTTATATAATGTAAACTTGTGTTTTGGAACGAATGTCAGAGCAGGATATCTTAAAATATATTTGAAAGTCCATTGCTTCTCAGTCTCGTCCCCCTTCTGAACACCGGGGAGCCCTTGGAGCTGCCTGTATACACATATCTACAAGCAGCCTTGTTGGTGTTCTGCAATGAGGTGAACCTGTGGTTGCAACCTATGCACTGAAAGGCCTTCCTTGTTGCCTCAGTGTACTTTGCTTCTGGGTCTGCAGCAGTGTGCCTTCCTTATGAGTTGTGCGTACACAAAAATGGGAAATCTGTCCTGGCTGGGCAGTGTGTGTTCTGCAGCACTTGAAGCCTTCAGAAATGTATTTCAGTAACTCTTGAAAGCTGTAGCTATTCTGCTGGATTCTGGAGTGTCATGGGTATGGCACATCTCCGTTACTGTTCTTTCTTCTCACCAGGGCTACAGGGATGCCAATGAGGGTGCCCATTTCCAAGCCATGTGATGGTTGTGCTTCCACAGCAGTACAGATATCCTCACTAGATTTTCTGAGTCGTGCTTCTAATGAGCCCCTGGAAGTTGTGCCTATTGCCTCCAAAGACACTTCACCACCGCAGCCTGCTGAGAAGCCTCAGGCCCCCCAGGAAGAGAATGAGAAGAAGATCACTGAAGCAATGGAAGCACAAGAGATTTTTCTTGGTTCTTCCATCTTTGGAGGTAAACCTGCATCTTCTGCTGTTCTTCTGATATGACTTTGTGTGTTTGTGTTTAGAAATGAACATAGGGCCATAGCTCCAGTTAACTCCTAACTATCGCTTCAGTTAACTCCTAACTATCACTCCAGCAGCTTCTAATGACTGTTAGGAGCTACATACTTCAGTGATGCTGCTATCACTATAATTACATGTATCCCAGAGTAGGATGTGTTGCTTGGTGGGAATATTTTGGCATATTTACAGTTGCTCGAGATCGTTCATAACATAGCATCAGCCAGGTTGGAAACGACCTTCAGGCCTATTTCTGAGTAATAGGCACTGATCTTCCGTAAGATTTTCAGAAATCTTTGAAGGTACAGAATCTGACTAGATGCACATCTTCTGTTCCTTGTGGATTTGCCATATAAATAACTCGTACTGATGATGAGCAGTCTTAAATATTAGTGCTGGTTCAGGGGTCTTGCTTCCAGCTGCCTTTCTGTTCTGAGGGGAGCCAGCTGAGCAATTCTGTTACACAGTAAGTTTGGGAAGTCCCTGTAGACACAAAATCATACTTTTTCTATGCTCTGGGTATGTGGCAGTGTATGGGGCATAGTGTTTAGTGGCGTGGGAAAGCTGGTATTTGCCTGCTGCATTGGTTAGTTTTAGCAATTAATTTTGTCTTTCCAACAGAGACCTTTGGCACCACCAGAAAAAATCCCAACAGTTTGCCAGCACTTCCCTTGGAAAGTCATTCTCTTTCACATGAGGGTGATGAGATAGCAAAACATTTGTTGGATCGTCTCTCACAAGGGTATATTACTCAGAGAAGAAAGTATTACAGCCTGATTACAAGCAGCACTCCATCTTCTGGTGTGGATGTCTTCCCACCTGTCAGTTCCACTCAGGCAGCTGAATGCTGTATCACACAGGATACGAGCAGCTCCAGGAAGAGCAACACAGAGCCACAGCTGAAATCTCCCAGCTCCCTGGTTTCACCTACTCAAACCACTGTTACTCCTGATAGAAAGTCTTTGAGCAAAGAGATTTTCTGTGATCAGCCACAGCATAAAGAAACTGGGTGTGGTGCTGAAATGGACCCCACATATAGCAGAGTCCCTGAGTTTGTTCCTGTGAAGGCTAAAAACAAAGGTAATTGTAAAACTGGTGAGAAAAAAACTGGTAAGAAAGCAAGTATGGGAAAAAAAAAACCAAATGCAATTAAAAAATATGGAGAAAGTAGTCCTGATAGACCTCAAGGTGAAGAGAGTGCTCAAAATACTAAGAAGCTTTTTCAGCCAAAAGTTGTAACACATCCTAGTGAGTCTGACGTTTCTGAGATGAGGCAAAAGGGTTGCATGGAGGCTTTTGACAAGAACAGCACAGGCTGTGGTACAGAGCAACATTCCTGCTTTCCTGCTGAAGTCTTCCTTTCCAGAAGAACATATGTGGTGAATCCAGCACAGCTGCACGGTCCTGAAAGTAGTGACTTACTCCAACAGGTTAAGAAGGACACTACCTTTGAGATCCAGCATGTGGAGAGCTTGCCAGGAAGCCCAGTTTGTACCTTCTCAAGTCTTGAAGCTCCCCTGGATGATTCCAGTCTACAAAATTCACTTTTCTTGAGGAAAGAGATCTCAAATGCCTGTGCTTTGCAAGAGGACTCAAGTGTGAGCACAAA
Organism: Psittacus erithacus; assembly: GCA_009867235.2. Lineage (NCBI taxonomy): Eukaryota > Metazoa > Chordata > Aves > Psittaciformes > Psittacidae > Psittacus > Psittacus erithacus. Next base: position 92,995 of record WYDI02004267.1, on the reverse strand, counting down.
GAGCAGCAGACAGAAAACCAACAGAAAAACTAGAATTATTAGGCAAAGAGGTGACTCTGAGGAAGAGAATCTGCCAGACAGTGTGAAAACAGCAGAGGCCAAAGCTGAAGAACAGCCTAAAGGAAGCCAGACAAACAGGAGGAAGACTGTCAGGAAAGGCAGTTGTCATGGTCAGAGAAATGAAGTTGATGTTTTTGGCCAATGTACAGATGTTCAAGGAGTAACTGAGGAGAGCACAAAAGACTTAAAAGGTAATCTTAAACGCAGCAGGAAAACTTACGTTGTCAATCCTTTGGATCTTGCAGAAAACTTGGGTTGTGTCCAAACAGATTTTGAAGACAGTGACATTGTACCTCCCAGGTCTGTTCCTGGGAGCAAAGCTAGCAAAATCCCCAGAGCTCAGAGGATGGTAGCTGCTCAGAAGAAGACAAAGGGCCTTCAAGAAAAGAGGCAAGCTAAAGTTGACAACAACATGAACACTTCAGAAAAAGAGTCCTCTCCCAAATCAAAGTTTCAGAGGGACACCACCACCTCTAGACCTCCAGAGACTGATTCCTTGGCCAGACGAAGTGATGGTGCCAGAGTGCTCATTGCAAGTTCAGGACTTGCATCCAAGCAATCTGTCCTGACAGGGAAGATTTCCTGCATTGCACATCTGCCTGATCCAGATGCTTATCTGGAGGAGCAGATGGCAAATACAGACCTTTCACACAGTCTTAAATCCTCCCATGTGACCTATTCTGCAGCTTTGTCTATCAGCTCCTGGCTTACAGATGCACCAGTTTCCAAGAGCTTAAGTACTGAGGGCAACAGAATGCCAGAGAAAACCTCTGTTTGTCTGGAAAGCTTCCTGATATCTAAAGAAAAGACTGCAGAGGAAATACCTGGGGAAAGAAGCCAGGTGAAGCCAAGTTCTCAGAACTCACCTTCACAGGAACCTGGTAGGTACCAAGCTGCGTTTGAGTACCTGTGTTTGAGATAAGTGCCAAAAATCCATGCAGCAAGTGCTTATATTTTTCTTCTCTTCCACTTTTTTGAGAGTTAAGGATCAGTGACCAATACACTTCCACTTGTGCTGGCCAGTCATTTCTGTGGCTGCATTTGCCTCTAGTTTATCAGCATTCCTGTAGGAATTTCTGGTAATTTATTCATGTGTGGATATTTGGGAAAAAACTAGGAGCACATGCTGCAAGTTGTTTCACCACTCTTGTTATCTACAGGGCATGCCTGTCAAGTTAGAAAATTAATTACTCAAGCAGTTGAAAAGTATAATTTGATGCTGTCCCTCGCATGGAACATGATGAATATGGCAGGTTTTCCGTCCAGAGTGCTTAGTGCTGCAAAGTTTCAGTCTGTATAGCTCTGGGTGGTATTTTTAAATAGAAATTCATTATTGGAAGCTTCCTAGATTCTCTTGGTGTTGGGTTTTTTGTGTGTGTGTGTTGGCTTGGAGGTTGGTTTTTTGAGTTTTTTTTCCATTGTTGTTTTGGTTTTGTATTGTGTGGTTTGGTGTTTGTTTTTAAAAAAAGAAAGGATTCAGAGGGTGTCCCCCTTGGCTGGTAATACAGTAGTTAAGCTGAGCCTTTTTGGGAGATTGCTGTTATTGGATGTTCTGTATAGAGTTGCTTTGTGGGTTTTTTCCTTCATGTGAGTGTTGACAAACAGGCCTGTTAGAGTGAGCTGCACTTAGTAGAGAGGGAGGAAGTTTATTCTCCTGCCTTCCCCCTTTTGGCAAACTTCACTTTGAAAGCTGCAGTGAAGACTTGCATGGCCTTGTGTCTTGATGGAAGTCTCATTGTTTGGGTGCCATAAACTTGCTTTCTCCTCCAGGCTGTAAGCTCCTGGACATTAGAACTATCATTTTTGTATATTTTTAATACTATGCCAGGGCACAATGATACTAGCAGTATTAGTGACCTGTATTTTTACAGTGAGGAACCTAATCTGACTTTTGAGGAGCAGGTCTGGGATTTCTAGACAAAAATGGTCTCCTGCGTTTAGAGGGAACATGACTGGATTCAGGATTGTGCAGTGTTCAGAGAAACATTGTAATGCAGCACTTTGCTGTTTGGCAGCTGTATTTATTAGGATATCTGGAAATTATTTGGAAACATTTTGATCAACACCTGTGTGAATGTCTCCCTTTGCAGCAACCAGGCCCCTGCAGGACTTGACCAATGCCAGCGCTTTGTCTTCCTCTAGCTTAGAAGGAGTGACAGGGCGCTCATCCAAGCGGAAACGGGAACCAGGCTGCTACAAAGAGCCAAAACTGAACAGGTTGGGCTTTAAACTATTCCTTCCCATGACTGTTCTGATACTACAACTCCTGCTCTGCTGTCATGTGTTCACTGTCTAGGGCTGGACCATCTGTCACTTTGTTTATCTTTAAGTTCCTCTTACTCTTCATGTTCCTGTGATCCTCCTCTTCTACCAGTGTGGTTAAACCAAAAATCAACATTAGCACACATGCATGTGCAGGCTTCTGGTATCAAGCTACCAAAGATGCTGTTTTCTTCACTGAAATAAGTACACATTTTGGCAGATTGCATCTGTGGTATTCCAGTAGTAATGAGGGGTAAGCATGAAGATTAAATACAGCCTAAATAAAGACAGCTAAACAAAAGCCCTGTTTTACTTGCCATTCTATGATATCTAATGTTTTATACAACTAAGTAATATTTATATTTTAATATTTGGATTGTGTTTCAGTGAAGGAAGTGCTAGGCTTTGAGGAGGGTTTTCCCTTGTGAGCAGGCTCTATCTCTGCTTTTTTTGGCAGATACAAGTACATAAACAAGTAGCTGCATCTCTTCCCTATGAAACTCTAGATTCAGCACATTCAGTGGCTACTGTACAGAATCATTTAACTCCTAAAATGATGACTTTGTTGTCATGCTACTAGGTAATACCGTGTTTTTTCCCTGAAAAGTGGCACAGTTTGAACTTGCTATGAGGAGCTGGTTATACTGGGTCAGAAAATACTCTATACTGGTACAGCTGTTCCTGTACAGGACAATGAACAAACTGTACTGCTCAGTCATCTTATAGTGGAAGCATTTCGTTAAAATCAGAAGCTTTAGAGACCAAAATCATACACTTGTTAAAGAAATACATTGATGGTTCATTCTAACACTTTTGGTTCTGCAGCAAACTGAGGCAGGGTGACCCATTTACAAACACAGAGTTCCTCAACAACCTTCCCAGCAAAACCAAAAAGAAAAAAACTGCAAAAGCCAAGGAAATTACCAAGAAGATCAAAAAAGAAAAAGAATAGTTTCCTGAAGGAAATGCTGAGGCAACCAAGCTAATAACAGGAGGAGACATGGAACCAGAAGTAAAAGTTTTGGTTGGACAGGCAGCCCCCAAGCTGCTAGATGTGCTGCACGTCTTTGCTATTGTATAGCTTATTTTTTATTCTTATTAATACTACTAATAAAGTATAAATAAAATGTCCTGTCCTATGTGGACATAAAATATAAAAGCTTTGTGATGTTTATTCCTCATCTTCCACCTTTAAATGCTGTGTGCAAAGTCTTTGTGTGCAAGTGCTTGTTGCACCACAGCCAGCTAATGAGCTCTGCACAAGCCTGGGGCAAGTACACCTTGAAGGGCTGATCTTCCAGCACTGTGGATACCTACAAGGGCTTCTTAAAGGGCATGAAATGGTTGCAGCAGCCCAGGCTTGGATGGCCTAGGTTCCAGGTAGAACAGTCCACTGGTACGTCAGATTTAGGGTTGTGACTACTGAAGCCTTGGACAGCCCTGTATTAGAAGTAAAGAGAAGAGGGAACATGCCTCCTTGGAAGCAGGAAAGGTGTTCCTTCTTTTTCTGTGGCAGAGCAGAGAGAGGGGTGCTCTGTTCTTATGACTAACTACACTTACTGCTCTTCCCAGTACAGAGACAAGTGTTCCTTTCTCTCCTCAGCACTTCAGCAATATCCATCAGGTCAGCAGGATAAATTGGGTCTTGTTGTGCACTGTAGGTAGAGTCCTCCAGAAGATGGAAACTTTGTTAGTACAGAGAGAAAATAGTGTCATCTGCAGTCAGGTAAATGCTACTATGTTGTCTACACTTTAGCTGTATCTTTAAGTCATTAAAGCAAACAAACAAAAAGTATAAATGTAAAAATACTGTCCTTTATTTATTTATTCAGTTTCCTGAAACATACTAAGCTTTCTCTGGTACTCTGTCACTCTGAAATGGTAAATAACAGAATTTGTCAGAGGTGCTGTTTTAGTATGACCTGCCTGAGTGTGGCACAAAAAGTAATAGCTCAGACCTTTGAACTACTGATGTCAGAAGCCAGAGATGGGAGCATACATCTCCACCTATTCCTGCTGATTATTTCCATTGCTGTTACAGGTCAGCAATGGGACTTTTTTCAGCTGCACTTCTTACACTTTTGTTAACAACAGAACAGCAAACTACTGTGCTCATTCATATTGCAGGCACAGTGACAGCTGCTAACAGTTGTAGAACTACATTTCAAGCACATGCTCATCCCAAACCAAATGCTAATACTAGCTGATCTAGTCATCATAACATTGCATTTTTATCCTAAAGACTTAAAACTACTCAGCTGCAGAGGGAGAGTTTCTCATGTAACTAACTCATTTCTGATCTTTGTTGAGTGGTGGTAATACAGTAGCTTGAGTTCATACAAGTCCTCAATTAACTTTCATTTTGATGGACAAAATACCTCTAAATTCTTGTGAACTACCTGGTGCTTACCACCATACACAAATCACATCCTGCCTTGGGCCAGAAGAAATTAAAACTACTCTAAGAAGGGAAAAGTGATTTTGTATTGATATTGTGTTCCAACCATCTGTCCCAGCATGTGCTGGACTGTGCTAAAAGGTACTGGAATCCCCAAAGCAGAATTTTCTCATATCTGCTAATCGCACAAAGGAAGAAGAGACAGAGTGTTAGCTGGCTTTTATTTTAGGCTGAAGTAAAATACCCTTTAAAAAAAAAAAAAAAACAAAAAACCCAAAATAAACCCCAAATAAAACCATGGATGGAATAGTTTTTCACAGTCATAATCTGACATGCTGTATCACAACAGGAAGGATAAGTAATAGCTAGAGAATAGTTTTGCACCTTTATGAGTTGTGGGGTGGGAGAAGAGGTAACAATTCCTATGCTTCACATCCAGTCAGCTGGAGTATAACTAAATGCACGGCCTGCATTTAGACACTGCAGCATGGAGTTATGAGGCTTTTAGCCTATAGGGCTCTTTCCCAGCATGTTTAAGTGCTTTCTTAAATGTTACAGTCCTGGCTGTAGCAATAGGATGAAATCCCTTAGTATCAGGATACGATGTTCTGATTGGCACAAAAAGATAAATTCAGTAAAAGAGGGGCTGCAGTAGGCCTTGCAGAACCCTGTGAGCTCACTTTATACTCAGCAGACAGTACTGCAGAGATCAGGATAGTTCTGATTCCTGAGGTCTGTTGGACAGTAAGTCACCACTGGTTTGACCAGAGCTGTGACACAGACTGGCTTTCAGTCTGAGACAATGAGGGAAAAGAAACACAGATCAGTAATATCATGGAGAGAAACCAGGTCTGCTATAAATGACACTAGGAATCCAGACCCACACTGAGCTTGAGGACTATCACATTCAGCTGCTTAGCAAAAGTAAGGCCTAGCCCAGCAGCTCCTCAAGGGGTTTAAGAAAACATGAACTAATAAACTTTTAAAAAATTGTACATGTTTTTTTTCATCTAGTAATTGAAATGTTACAGAACAGAATGTGATACACTGCCACTTACACTCCAGTATAAATGGGAGATGCTTCATTAGAAGAGCTTGAGTAGAACCTGTGCCTTAAAGTTTAGGCAGAGAGGCCAGCTTTCCCTTCAGGTTTTCAGCAAGCTTGTCCATGAACTCAAAGGTGTTCAGGTAATCAGAGCGTGTCACACTGACGGGGAGAAACAAAACAAAACAAAGCAGAACCAGACAGACATTAGTGGTAAAGCCACTCGAATGCTCAAAGCACAAGTCTTGCCTCTGTAAACAAGAGTTCTACTCAGCAGGCTGATGGGTTTTGGTTGTTGGTGGGGTTCTCCCCCAGAAGGCTCCAGAGAGATGTAACCAGGTAGTATTTTACAGTTAAGTAGGTCTCCACCCTAATAAATGGACAGGGCAGGATCTGGCAAATATAACCATCCTGTCACAAGAGAAGTCTTTGCACTTCCTTCTTTATTTCCTCTTCCCTCCATACAATTGGTATGATAGCAAGGACAGAGCAACCACCTCTGAGCTACTTGAGGCAGAGAGTGTCTCATGTTCTGTTTGTACAGCACTGGGCACAGACAATCCCTGTTCTGTGACCAGACTTCAGCAATTCTTTACCATATTAAAATAATGTTCCAGTAAATGCTGGTTCAGAAACAGTAAGTAAAACATCCTCTAAGCACAGCTGATTACTTCATACACTTACTTAGGGAGACCTTTGATACAGGCAGCAAGGTCCTTTGTCATGAAGCCAGATTCAATGGTCTCAATGCAGACTTCTTCCAAGGCAACTGCAAAGTTCTTGAGGCTAGTGTTGTTGTCCAGCTTAGCCCTGTGAGCGAGTCCTCTTGTCCATGCAAAGATGGAGGCTGACAGAGAACACATTAGGTTACGTTGTCTGTCTAGAACTCCCTGGATATTGTTCTCAACTGTCACGTAGAATGGTAGTAATTTTTTTAGTAATAAAACTGAAAACAGAAAATCTGGTATGGGAAAGAGAACACTTATCTTCCTCCAGGCATCCTTCGTATTGTGCAGCAATAAAGAAAAGCAAACCCCAAAACCTACTCACTGCCTCAGCAACCTCTGTGTGTGCATGCCATTTCACCTTACTTTGTTCCTGCCCAAATCAGAAAGAATGACTAGTGGTAGGACTCTGGTTACACATGAAGTTGCTCTTATGAAAGGAGGGTGCAGTCTTCTTCCTGGTACTACAATTACACTCTGGTCCCTGTGCAATTGGTACAAGATACTTTCCCTCATGTCCCATTTGAGGTGCACTTACACTTCAAGTATATACATGGTTTTGGAGGTGGCTGGGTCTTTTGAAGAATCAGGAAGGGGAGTAAAATAAAAATAACCAACCTAAACCTTAAGGCTGTTGTGGCTACAAACCCATCATTTGCTGAAAAGTGAGAGTATGTCTCAAAGGCTAGGTTAGGTCTAGCTTATTGCTCACACTCCATTCCAGCCTGGTTTTGCTCCAGGCTGCAGATATCTTCATGGAAGAGAAGTGTGTTATGAACTACTAGTTCCACCACTCAGTGGTGCAGTTCTCTACAGAAAAGGTGCAGGATGTGCGTACTCCAAACCTGTTCTTTCAGGTGTGGAGATTGCTGAGGGGCAGTGAAAAGCAGCTCACCAATAGGGTTAGTGGAGGTTTCCTGGCCTTTCTGGTGCATGCGGTAGTGACGTGTAACCGTGCCATGAGCAGCTTCTGCTTCAACAGTTTTGCCATCAGGGCAGATCAGCACACTGGTCATCATCCCCAGAGAGCCATAGCCTACAGAATACAAGTTTAAAAAGTTCAGTGTCTCCTTTGGATAGCCCCCTTAAATTCCCCTTAATTCTCCCATCCTACAACCTTTTTACATCCTCCCAACCTTGATGTGAGTATTCCTGAACAGCAGTGATGCTGCTGCTGCTGCAACTAACTGGCTAGTCCTGACGTCAAAATAGCATCTCGTCGGAACAGAAAGTGCTGCTGAAACATGAAATGTAAATATGCAGACATTTTGCACCATTTCAAGAAAGTTAGTATCCTCACCTAACTTGCTGGACATATTTTTACTGTAAAGATGTAGTATGAGAACAAAAAACCCTAAATAACTAGTGTTGGGCTGCAAATCAATATCTTCCCCACAGGATGATAGGGAACAAACCTGCTTTATATCAAGAGCTTCTGCTCTAGTGAAAGGAACCATAAGCTGGCAAAACTGGACATTCATATAAATTCTAACCCTGTATGTTTCAGAGATCTGTCCTTGAAAGTTTTTTTGTTCAGCAGTCCAACACATAGCCTTGATCTGTGGGAGGCACTAGTTTAGCAAGAGCACATTGCATAAAGTCATACATCTTGTCCTGCATCCATATTTGTTTCAACTCCATGCAACATGGTTATGTAGGATTTTGATCAAGCGCTACAAGTCTGTAAAGTTAACTATATCAATCTCTCTACATCTGACAGGTAGCTTCAGGTCCTGGAGGTTTCCTTACTTAGCTATAGGGCACCTGCCAGTATGCTCACTACCAGTCAGCTTAAACTGTCTAGATAGGCTTTCCATTTTCATGGAAGATATCAGCTATGACATTGGTAGGAGCTGCCATCTGTTTTAGAACTACATAGTGTACATCCAATGGATTTATTGTAAAAGTGGAATCAGAAATTCTTTGCCTGCCTGATATCTCCAGGACTGGCCACAGGTTTTAAATATATGTTCTGAACCCTCCTGGACCATTACATTGGATATGACACGTGGTCACAAGAGACTGCTACTGAGCCTAGCAGTAGCAGTTGGTGTACGACAGGGAACATCTCATACCTTGTGCAACAGAGTCAGACTGCACATCCCCATCGTAGTTCTTGCAGGCCCAGACAAAGCCTCCTTCAGATTTCAGGGCCTGAGCAACCATGTCATCAATAAGCCGGTGCTCATACCAGATCTTTTTGGCTTCAAACTGGGACTTGTATTCTCTGGAAAACAAAAACCAGAACACCTTGTCATATAAACAGGGATTGCACAATTTGTGCAAGTAATTGTGCACAGTCAGCAGCAGAATTCTACATAGAGGTAAGAGTAAAAAACCAACCAACCAACTCCAACCAAAAGACTTAAAAAGAAATTTAGTCATTTGTTTTTCCTTGCTTGCTTTGCTAGGCCACTGCAAGTCTGCTTCAGGATCACAGAGAAGCCCATAGAGAACCTGTGGCTCTTTGTTAGGAGAAATATATACCTCAGACACATTTAGCAGAGCTTCAAGCATTGAGTATACTGTGTCCTGCAGGACAAGAAGACTGTGACAAAGAAGGTGCACAGCCTGTCCAAAGTGCTGCTGAGTGTCCGAAAATGCTGAATTAACTGTAGCAGCCCACAAAGCTGGGGAGGATGTTCCTGCTGCAGACTTGTTCACTGCAGCAGGAAGTACAAAACTACCCTAGATACCTGTCATAGATCTCTTGAAAGATGTCTTTAAAGCGGCCATCATATCTCTTCAGGATGGTGTTCTTGGTGCTCATGTAGAGGGGCCAGCCTTTAGACAGTGCCATTTGGAAAGAACTGTGGGCAAAATCCTTGATAGACTGGTCAAGATTGTACATTCCCATGGCTACGCCACCACAGCCTGTTAGTGAAGAAAGAAGATAAGAATCAACTAATTCGGTTTTGGTTAAGGGTTTGACAGTCTCCCCATAGCATGTTCTGGCAGGCAGGCTTGAGTTATCCCCAGGTGTCTTGATACAGTTCTCAGTTAAAGGCTGGTTCTTTCAGTTGATTCATTTTGCACTACCAGCTCAAAGCTCCAGCAGTCCTGTGGCACATAGATAGGAGGGTGATTTTGTTTCACACCTAGGGACATCTTAATACTGTGATCTACTACCCATAAGTAGTTTCTCCCTAATCCAGCTGTCAAAATTAGCACACCAGACTAAGCAGCAAAGCTGTGATGAGAGTCAGTGTGCTTGAGCCCCTACTAGCCATACGTAAGAGAGTATTTTCTATCAAATCAGCAGGCAGCAGTTTGGATCAGGAGTCTCAACCAAGCTAGAAATGGGTTTGCTTCCATGTTAAAGTAGCTTGTACCTTCAGGCTTTAACTGCACTGCAGAACTAACTCCAGCAGTCAGAGGCTGCTTTGCCTAGCTCAGATAAACAAGCCCACACATGCATTACTGCATTTTCTCAGCACATGTCTGGCCTGCCCTGCAGCATTGTTTCACCTGCTCAGGCTAACTTCCAGCAAGTTGTTGAAAGACTATACCAGTCATCCGAGTGCAAGGGAAGGTCCTGAGAAGGTTCTGAAAAACTATCAACACTCACATGACTTGGACTGTCTAATGCAGATGTGTTAGCAGGCTGAATGGAAGTGCCTTAAACTTACAGCCCAGCTCACAAAGAGCTTTGTCATCTTTAGAGCCCACCTTCTTGGGTTTTTTTGTGAAAAGTAGATACTGTGTACTTAATTTTAAGCACCACATTACTACCACCACCTCCTCTCTCTAGGTTGTTGTACAGTGCCTTTATCATGGACCTGTGTTCTGAAAACACCCCAGATTTTTTAATTATTGTTACTTTTGAAGCATCGCTTCCTAATATCCATTTTTCCTTACCTCCAGATGTTGGTTGCATGGACATACATGCAGAATGAAGTGGACAAGCCAGAGGAGGTTTATCTGCTTGCCAAGATAGCAGGTCATTTAAAGTTGATATTGGCAGGGAATGAAATTCCTGTTTGTTATGGTTTAAGCCCTGTCAGCAACTCAGCCACGCAGCCCTCACTCAATCCCACCTCCTTCCCCCCCACTCCCGGAGGGATGGGGAAGAGAGTTGGAAGAATTTAACTCCCATGGGTTGAGATAAGGACAGTCCAGTAACTAAGGTATAACACAAACCACTGCTGCTGCCACCAATAATCATGATAAGGGAAATAACAAGGGAAGAGAATACAACCACTAATCACCCGCCAACCGATACCCAGCCTGACCTGAGCAGTGATCTTGCCCTTCCAGGTAACTGCCTCCAGTTTATATACTCGGCATGATGTGCTGTGGTATGGAATACCTCTTTGGCTAGTTTGGGTCAGATGTCCTGTCTCTGCTTCCTCCTGGCCTCCCCTCCCCCCTGGCACAGCATGAGGCTCACAAAGTCCTTGGTCAGAGTAAACATTACTGAGCAGCAACTGAAAACATCGGTGTTATCAGCGCTGTTCCCAGGCTGAAAGTCAAAAACACAGCACTGCACCAGCTACTAAGAAGGAGAAAAATGACCACTACTGCTAAACCCAGGACACCACGATTTCATTGTTACTGGATGACAACTATTACATTTTATTCAAATACTTATTTGCATATAGGTAAAAAAAACCCCAAAACAATCCTCATGGCAATCATATAATCCTACTGCCTACTAAAATCTCTTGATTCAGTGTCAAGACTGAACATACTAGTACAGCAATAGGACAAGCTTCCCTTACACATGGTGGAGATAACTGTTGTGCCAGTATATGTATGGGGAAGGGAGCTCCCCCAGAACAGCAGCAGTAATCTGCTGTCTTTGCACTTCCTTGCTTTCTTCTCGCTGATGCAATGCAGAGCAGTGAATCAGACCGGCAGCTGGAACTGCCAGACATCTCCACTACAGGTTCACCATTCACCTATCAAATGAAAACACATTAAGACTGGCAGTGAAGCAGGTAAACTCCAGATGAAAGGCTGTGCAACAAGAGATAGTAAAGATTTAGGCTTCTGTGAGCAAGAGTGCCAGTGAAATCCAAGTATTACAGAAGAGAGGGTCATATGACAATCTCTATACTTGTTTGCCAAGTCAACTGCATTCAAACAAAGATTCTGTGGTTTACATGGTTTTGTAACTAGAAACAAAACATTGCACACTCACATACATAGGTCACCAGACAGCTTCAAATCCTGAACACTTTTGATAGACAAGGGAGAGGACCTACATGATGTTTTCCTGAATCCTGCCCTTAGGGAAATACCCTGGGTTCTAGCAACGTGTGTGTAATTGTTTCCACACAACAAAGCCCAGCAATGTCAGGAGTCTTCCTCCTGGGCCTGGCAATATCTACAACCAGCACAGCAGTATTGCTAGGAGGGACACCAATACCTTTGGGACTGCATCAGTTTAAAAAGTTAGAGCCTACAAAGTCAGGAGCATCCATGTCATAGCTCTCCTCCACCTTGCAGAGTAAGTGTCAGTTCTCATTTCTACTGAAAGAAAAAACTGTTTAATAAAGAAGGCTACAAGCTGCAAAGGTATATAAAGCCCATAAGACAAACTAAAACCAGAAAGTTTCAAGTATATCTCCCCTTAGGTCAAGCCCTATACAGCCAGTCCCCCTCTGATCAGAGAGAAAACTTACATACCTCTACCAGAGTCATCATACAAGAAGCATGACAGCTGGCCAGTCTAGTACAATTGTGTGGTTTACATGCCTCTTCAATCCCAGGAAGATTTCAAGCAACTTTCAGTACTTCCCAGATCAATGAAGAAGGCCCAAACCTTCTACTCCACTCTACCTCAAAGTCATATTTTACCATCAAACAGATCTGAGCAATGCTTCAAGGTTGAATTAAGCCAAAAATACCAGTTTTAATCACAACTTAGAGATAATACCTACTTTCAAAGTTATGGACCAGATAAGTGACTGGTTTGCCTCCACCTTCTGGAGTGTAGATCATCTCTACTTTTCCAGGCCCAGGTACGACAAAATCAGTTGCTCTGTACTGTTAAAAACAAAAGTAGCCATGATGATTTTATCTATCAGAAGGACAGAAGTACAAAAAACAACCCGCATTTGGAAGTGCATAAACAATTGTACCAAAACCCCTTCATTGAACAGGCTCTCTTTACTCAGCCACGTGGTCATCAGATTATTTTATTAGATATAAGAAAGACAAGTGTTCCTGCCTCAGAAACAATCTTCCTCTTTAAGGGAAAAAGCTTAGAGATTCTTGAGACCCATCAATTGGCAGGGTGTATGTGTTCTACCAGATGTACAAGTTTTAGAGTGCAAAGTATCCAGTGTTGTGCGGTCTGTGAGTAGAATGGATTCCCTCCCTGCCTCAAAAAAAACATTCATATCACAACTACTGATTTTATGAACACAGTGGCATCATACAGGACCTTAATAAAAGTCATTATGGCTATCCATCATATGATATTTGACAGGCCAGTATGGAGTAAGAGTTCTTTGAATTCTTTAAACGACACATACTTTGCTCTTCTGAGCTACAGACTCAGAAGAAGAGTCAACATGTACTTTTGGTTTTTTAATTGGTGTTTTTTAAAGTTTAAATGTTGCCTCATCTTCACAGCTGTTTGAACAGTACCATTTAAGGTTACATTTCCTTTAAATTCATCATCCTTCTTCACAGTTTCCCTCCTATTGATGGAACTGGCTCCCTGAGCTGTTCTGAAGTTACAGAAGCATCTTGCTTATATGTCCTTTACATGTTCTTGTATTATTTCTTTCACTTTAATCTCATACTTTGGCAGGGTTTCAATCCTGCCTCCTTAATCCACTGTTTCCTAGTATTATTTCGACCTTCTTGATTATTCAGTACTGTTAAGGATGTTGAACCCCATTCTCTTCTACCTTCAGGGCTCTGCAATTATCTACTCTTGGAAAATCTTACCTTCCCATTCTGGCCAGTCTTACGACTTGCCTTCAGTTTGTGGGTTTACCCATCTACTTAAGCACTTGGCTTTTCTAGAAGACTTTTCTTTTGTCATGTCTGGCTGCTTTACAGTATGTCATTACCCATGGAGAACATTATGGTTGATTCTTGTCCTCTGGACTGCTCAAAGACAACTACACTAAGTCCCATGCTAAGGCTTTCCATGATCTTGTACTACTTCTCCCAGGAGAGCTCTGATTAAAGGCGTTTCCCTACTTCAGATGTGCCCAGTATGAATACTAACCCTGCAGGAGTGCTGTGCAAGTAAGCTTAAGCCTATCATATTTAAAAACAAAAACCAAGAAAATAATACAGCCAACCACAATTAAACCACAACCACATGGCAACTCTTGACCACTTCTAAAAATCACTCGGATCCACTTTCGCTGTGAGCAATATCTGCCACCAGAAAGTCCCTCTGAGAAGTAAGATGAACAGTGTAAAGGATATTTTCTAAAGACATTGATATATAGGGAAAAGGGTTCTGCAGAGGCAAAGGATAACTTAGAGGAGTTATATCGGGTGTATACAGCAACACTGTCTAAGGAAGATATAAGAATCAGGCTCTCCCACACTTCACCAGGTGCTGTACAAAGTGCTAGCAATGACCCACTCCTGATGGAGTGCAAGGGACAAAGCAGCAGCACAGGGATGTCTAAGTCTTTGTAACTCTACATCAGTCAGGACTAAGCCTGACTTACGTAAAATAAAGGGCAAGCACTGAAGTGACTCACTTGATCCCCATAAGCATGACGGCCAATGACGATAGGTTTCACCCATCCAGACACCAGCCGGGGAATGTTCTTGCAGATAATAGCCTCCCTGAAGACAGTGCCACCTAAGATGTTTCTAATTGTCCCATTGGGAGACTTCCACATCTGCTTCAAATTGAACTCCTCCACTCTCTTCTCATCAGGAGTGATGGTTGCACACTTTATGCCAACGTTGTATTTCTTTATTGCTTCAGCAGCTTCCACAGTTACTTTATCATTAGTAGCATCACGATGCTCAATGCCCAAATCATAGCTGTAATAAACCCACAAAGATGGTCAGAACTGCACAGGACATTCATCTGTATCCAAGAGGAAAGAAACCAGACTGTGTATGTGCCTTTGAGTGTAGTTCCAGCACAGCCATAACTGAAGTTATCCCTCTTCCAGTGTAAATGCTGCTGGACTGGAAGAAAACACAGGCTCATGTACTGATACTTCTGCAGATAGTGGGAAGCTGGAAAAAGGACAGCTTCAGTTTATGGCTCAGGCTCTTTGCCAGCGTGGGACATAGCCAGTATCTCCTTTGGTCTGGGATTCTAACTGTATGGAGCAGCACAATCCTCAGATGATCATGGGCCTTTATTTCAAGCCTCTTGTGCTGAAGAGTTCTACCTTCCTTCATGTACTGAGCCTATTAAGCTACACGAGGCTTAAAAATTGCTTTGACAACGGACCCACAATCCTGCTCTGGCAGCAAAATTGCCTGTATTGCCCTCAGACAGTCAGAGGAAGCACATTTCCCACATTTACTGTGTTAATAGTTTTGAAGAACAATGGCTACCCAATGTGGGATAGCCTTGAAGCACAGCCAACTGTATGTGAATCTAGCTATTGTGCTGCCCCAGCCAGGGGTCCGTTTTCCCTCTTCCCACCCCTCTTTGAAAAGGGATGTTTCTCCAGACTCCATGCATGTATTATGCTGCTGGGTTCCTGTTTGCTTGGTTCTCAACACCAGCAAGAAACAAGCCTGATGTAGGTGGCATACAAATGACTCCACGAGCAGGGGAAGAGGTCAGACCTGTGCATTTAGTAACAGCAAATACCACTGAAAGCCTCTGTCTACATGGCTAGGAGCAATGCAACTGGATACTTCTCTAATAATTATAGGTCAGTGGCTAGCAACGGAAGTGATTATACACTCTCTTTGACCAGATGCTGTTGATAGCATGTCCCTTTTGCCTTACCAGCTGTCAGTATTGGTTTTGGGTTTGTTTTGGGTTTTTTTTTTAACCCAGAAAGGAGTATAGGAGCACAACCTAGGCTCAGGGAATAATTGCAACACTTAGCTCTCACCATCAGCAGCAAAGCTCAAGCCTACAGACATGAGGGCAGAGTCTGTGCTCTGTTGCCACCCTTTTGCCCTCTGGGCAGATCTTCAAATAGATATGGCAAGAAGCCATAAGTCTACTCTGAGTCCACAGATGCTAGGCTTTAAGTCAAGGAGTAGCTAAACCACCCCATGTTTCTATTTGTTTAGGCTGCAGAAAGCCACGCAGGCTGCTCAGGTGCTGGAAAGCTAAGACACAGGAGATAAAAACATAGACCATGTTTGTGAGAGACCTTCTTAGAGGCACAGTACAGAGAAAAAGCTAACTCACGATTAAACATTCACTGCTTACTGCTGTGAGGAACTCCAAAGGGGTCACCAGACTGACAAAATACCTTCACTATGAGCCCATGCTTTCCAGAGTACTTACTGAGGTTGGCCCTTAGGTAAGTTAATCAGAGGACTCTGTTGGGAACTTCACCAGTATCAAAAGGGCTACTTAGTCTTTCTGCACTAATGCACGAGGAGCTGTAAGGCTCTCAGTGCTAAGTGAAACACAATCAATGCCTAATGACACACGCAAATTGCAGTACAAAGCACCTGTGTGTCATTAAAAGCCATTACCTGTGCAAATCCAGATCTACATAAGGAAAAATCAGCTTTTCTTTAATCAGTTCCCAGATGACCCGAGTCATTTCATCTCCTTGCATCTCCACAACAGAGCCTCCATGGATTTTTTTAGACATCTTGAGCTGTAATAAACAAAGAAAACCAACTTAAGTTAAAAACTGACAACACTCGATGAGTGATACACATATTCTGCATTTTTACAACACAACTAGGAGAGGTACCAACATAGCATACAGGATCTCTTAGAAGTCTTGAAAATAACTAGAGTTTATCCCTAGTTTCATGCTAACTGGTATTATTCTGAAAACCCCAGCTCCTAGGGAGATCTATCTGAAGGAAAAAATAAAGATTAATATCTAAAATTTAAGGGTATGTGTTCAAATGGCATGAGCTTTAATTATGGCTGTACAAAAGAACTTGAAAGCATGACTAAACTCTTTCCCCAAATTCCACAGAACTAACAAGCGCTGTTTATTTTTACAGTTCCTCAGTTCTAGTTCAGTGGCCTGGCTCTGCCCCTTTTTCTGAAAAAGATGGGTTAATGGACATGATTTTAATGAAGGCTCATATTGCTGGCACTATTAAGATTAACACATTGTCAGCTTCTTCATTAGCTTCCTTCCCCAGGAAATCCAAGGGCCACATCAAGAGTACATTCTAATAGCAAAGCTTTATTTCTGCTGTTAAAATAAATACTGGACAAACTTGTTTTCTGTATGGAAAAGAGATTTCCCCAAGATATTTGTTCACAAAGCCTCAAAAATTAAACCTGAACTCTGCCTGTGTATTTGCACTTTGTTCCTTGACAAAACCCAACCCCACAAGCCACTGAACTGCCGTAACACAGTGCCCCGCTTTCTAACAGCCACTGTTCCTCACTTTTCAGCTCTGATTATGCAAGAGCTATGACTTGGCAAGTTCCTCCTCCAAGACAGTCCCATTCTTGCATGCAACTGTTAAGGATACTACAGTGAAACACCAAGCCTTTGTGCCTGAGGTGGCAGCCTCATAGATACCAAAGTCCATGAATGGCTTTATCCAAAATCAGAGGTCCTACTGTACAGTCTATTCATTGAGATGAAGTTATTCAGAGGTGTGAGGTTTCCAATGCAAAGCCCCCAGGTCACCAGCATATGTGGATATCGCTTCTGGTTCATTAAAAAACCATGACTTGTGCTGTGTTTCCAAAATCCAATCCACTAAACATTTTTAGTCTGTGAAGAGAGCGAACTTTCCAAGCTGTGTTCTACCTACTGCATCATGCTTTTCCAGAGCTTTTAAAGTGCAAAATTCTAACCAAAACAAAAATAAAAAAGACAAAATGAGATTGTAACTGAGCCTCTATTTACTATGAGCACATAAATTTGAAAAAATACCTACTCCAAGACATTCCTATCCCAAAGAAAGATAACATCTTGGCTTATATTAGGCTTCTCTAGTCCTCATGGAAAACTTCAGCCTCACACAACCACACTCTGTCTGATGCCAATTTATTTATGCAAGTATTTTGGACCAATTTTCAATTGTGACTATCTGAATAAGACTGTATCACATTCCCATGGCCTAGGCACAGGATTACTACTCAGGAGACTTCAGGTTTGCTTTTGGCACTTACACAGTCTAAGAAACAAATGATTCATTTAAGCCAAAACGTACACAGACACCCACCCACTATCGCTTGTTTTGTTGTTTGGCCCCTACTTAGATAAGTAAAATCAGACTGCCAGTCACAGCAATAGGTTTCAAAAAGCTGTTTCAGATTTGTACAGTGCTGCTATCACAAGGAAAACACATAGGCACACGAGACACACCTCCACTGACATACATCTCCACCAATATGTGGAAACAGCAGCTTCTTAAACAACTTTGACAATCCTACATGCTTACCCAACCAAGGCCCCCTTAAACATTGACATCCCCAGTTTCTTCATGTACAAGAGTAGCACGGCAGCAGCGTCCCTTTTCTGCACAGAGCGCACACATTCCCCAGAGTTCAATTCTTCCTGTTGATTTTATACTCTCCAGAATTGCCAAATGTCAGCAAGGTCTTTCTCTCACAGCAGCCCTTCTTCAAGTACACTTAACCCAGGCATTTAGCCAAGGCAGCTTAACAGAAAACTCGTGAATTTCCAAATACTCCTCGGTCCTCAGGAAGGACTCAGGGCCTAGTCAATAATTGACTAATGCAACAACTCATTAGTTCAGGTTTACAAACGATCTCTTCAGACCAGGCATGCTCCCAGGTAGCAGGGCAGACCCTTGTCAATTACCAGGGTCTTGCCCATGTTAGTTTTACAGCTGCACTGCCCTCCACCTACCGCGGGCAGACTAGCTCGCTCCTCAGGCACTGCTCTACCAGGCCACGGGCGGCAGCTTGTGTTACAACCGACACCGAAACCCAGGCACCAGCACCACCCGAACAAGGTGCTGCCAGGCCCGGCCAACGCAGCGGTGACCGGGGACGCTCCCCTAGGATACGCGCGGAGCGCTAAGCACAACCGGCGGTAGGCGACACCACCGATCATTGAGAGATACCAGGATTGCGAGGGGAGAGAGCCCAGCCCCGAGCTGGGGAGACCGAGCACCCCCTCAGCGACGCCCTCCGCGGGAGGGGGTGCTAGGCGGGCAGCCCGCCGCGGAGCTCCCACCAGAAAAACCCCCGTGAAACACAGCACCACCGCTGCGGCCCCTCTGCAAAGCAGAGAGCGCTGAGCTCAGCGCAAAGAGAAGGACAAAAGGAGCTGTACGGGGCGCCCAAGCCCAATACCTGCACGCAACGTCCACCCGTCCGTCCCTCAGAGGCGATGCAGGGCCCAGTCGGACTCGGGGCCTTTTATGGGACCGCGCCCCCGCCTCCGCCCGGCCCCGCCGCCGCGGCGCCCCCTGCCGGCCCCGCCCAGCCCCGCCCTTCCTCCGGGCGGTGGGGCCGGGTGGCGGCCGCTCGGTCACGCCTGACGGGCCCGGTCGTGCCGTGGCTCTGCCGGCCCCGCTGGGTTTTGCGCGCCAATGCCTCCTGCTGAGGAGGCCGCGGCAGCACATAACGCGCCGTGGCGCTTTCGTCGGGCCAGGCATCCCTCAGAGCGGCGGCCTGCCCGCCGAACCGGGCCTTTTCCGCGCTCTCCCGAGACAGCCGCAGTAAGTGGCCTGCGTCTCCACAGGGAAGCCGAAGGCACTAGCGGGCACGGAGGCCTGGGCGCCGAGGGGCCGCGGGCGTGCCCGGGCTGCTGGAGCGGGCCCCTGGGAGAGCGCGGGAGGCCCGGGAGGCCCGGCTGCCCTTAGCGCTGTCCTGGGCGGCCCCGGCGGAACCGCCCCGCCGTGCAGCCCGGGGGATATGCGTACACACGGGCGGGCACGGACACGTTTATCGAAGCGGAGGTAGCCATGTCGGCGCTATAGGCCCCCTGAGTAGGGGGTCGAGGCGGGGAGTGCGAACTGGGAGGAAGCCCAGCGGGAAACACCCGCCTCCCCGTGGCTCCCGCTGTGGAAGCCCGGAACTGCCGCGCCCGGGAGGAGCCTCCCCGCAGGACCGAGCCGGAGAGGCATCCCAGAGCGCTGGGGCGGAGCGCAGCGATGGGGCGATGCGGCCACAGGGCGGGCTGTGCGGGAGATACCGCCCCAGCGGCACCGTCCCAACGGCTGTAGCCGGGGGGTGGATTGGCGCGGAGCCTCGATTGGCCATGCCTCGACAAGGGGCGGCGCCGTCGGCGGGCGATTAGGCAGGGCTGCCGGCAGAGCGGCGCGTTGCTAGGGGCGGGGCAGGGCAGCGGGCCTGCCCGGAGCTGTGCGGGAGGGGGTGAAAAGAGGCGGCGCTGCGCAGGGCCTGAGCGCCGGCACCCTGCACCGGTACCCGTAAGAGCAGGTGAGCACAGCCTCCGGGGTCCGGCGGTCCTGCATGAGCTCGCGGTGGTGGTTACTGCCGTGTGTGAGCCCTCTGTGTGGGGCCTGGCCCGCTCTCTGGTAGCCGCAGGTGGCAGCGCTTCTAGGTTGGTGTGGGGGTCCCTGTGTGGCAGCTGCTGTGGGCGGTGGTCCGCCGCTCCGCTTCCTTTCCTCCCTGTCGCAGGTGATCTTCCGGTCTGCCATCCCTGATGGGTGGCGCCGCGTGTGCGTGGTGGGAGGTGTGTCCCCTTTGCACGGTGGGAAGCAACGCAGTCAGCGTGGCTCCGGCGCGGAGGTTGGCAATAAAGTGTGTGCGTGTGTATAACGTAGTTCCGTTTAAGTTACGGTCGTTTAGCTTTTATAGCCAGGGTGTGTTAAGCAGGTACCTGAGGATTAGATCCAGGTAACAAGGAATGCATGGACCCTTTTGGTTCTGAGCAGTTGTGGTCAGTTTTGTGAGGTGCTGGATGTCGTGGAGCCATTCTGGATGTAGCTGAGGAAGATGTAATCTGGTTTTGTGTCTGTTGGTGCACTTTACTTTCTGTTTTCCAATAATACATAAAGTGACTCCCCGTTTCCTGGAGGGAGGACGAAGAAGTGTTTTCCTTTTAGTGGGAGAACTAAAGCACTTTAAGAAAGGGTGGTACACATCATGGCTAATGTGTTGTGTGGCACAGAAAATGCAGGTATTTTTGGGGCTAATGCTAAGTACAGTGGGTTTTTTTCAACCTGTTTCTATTAGACTAGTATTGCTGTCACAGAAGCAATTACTGTGTGGCTTTTTTAAACCTTGAAGCCCAAGTTTATTTTTCCAGAATCCTATGTCCAATATATGCAAGTTCAGAGACTTCCTTGGTTCTTTTTATCTTGCCAGGCTATAGCTGGTTGCTGACAGATGAACACAATTTCCTATAAAACTTCAGGTTGACTTCATAAAGGCATTTTAGATGTGATAGTGTGTGTGTGGGAGCATAACCCTGTTGTACATTAAACATTAAAAAAAGAAAGTTGTCATTGCCTCAAGTATTAAGGAAACAAGTCCAAATTTATCTGAAGATAAGATTTGAAGGCATTTTCCATGCTCTCTGGTGCCTAAGCATGTTCAAGTCATCTGTTGTTTGGATAATACAGCTGAAATGAACAACAGCAAAAAAATACTATGACTTACAGGGGAAAGGGACGCAGAAGCATTCCAGACTAAGATTCAAGAACCTGACTGAAGTTTCTCTTGAACTGATTGATGTCTTTTTGCTTTCTTTCTTAAGGATATGTGAATGTCGGGAGAAACTCAGGGCCGAAGGTGCTTACTATACAGAGCAACAAGCAGAAGTCCACTGACAAGTCATATGATAGACTTGCAGATACCATCTTTTGTGCATTTGTCATGAGAGCGGTCAAACTTTGCCGCATGAGCTGCATGCAACTTGTTAGCGCTTCCAGTGTCACTTGTCAACCATGTGGATTTTTTCTGGACTTCACAGATTTTTAGCATGGCTTCTTAAGACTTGGGAGAAAGTATTCTAGTCAGTAAAATATTCCTGTGGATTCTAGGGAGCAGTTGTGAAAACTGGGAACTAGTATTTCATGAAGGAGCATGTATCAGCTACTAGGCATTAAGTAGATTTCATAGAGGATTTTGATGCTTGGCATGGGTAAAAGTCAGTTGTCAGTCATAGGTTCCATTGCTTCCCGTGTTCCAGCTCTGTCAAACATTTCACTAAGTCTTGCTTAAACAAAGGTGATGGTAGTAAGCACCTTAGCAAGCTAGAAGTGCAGGCTTAGTGAGGTAGAGTGAAAGAAATCAGGTGCATATGGAGGTTAAAGGATATGGGCTGTAGCGATATATGACTGTTGGCCATATGAAAGCTTTGGTACACAGCAAATAGGCTTAACAAGTATGGCTTCCTCTAACGTAGAATGTGGTTTGACTTTGTTTGTTTTTCTTTATGTAGCTACTCTTGAAAACAAGGAAATTTGGAGGTGTAAGATATGACAACAAATAAACCACAGTTTGGGTTGCTTCCCTGCTAACTTACACAGGGCCCTGTATTGTAGTGCAGGGGAAAAGGAAGGGGAAGGAAACAGTGTGCCATGAAACTTAATCTTTAAGTCCTGCTTTTGTTTGCAGTTCATTCTTTCTCATTCTGGAGTTAACCTGGCCAAAAAATGAATGTGTCTTGTGCTCAGGCCTGTCTTCAGTTGTCTTATTACAAGGGCTGCAGAAGTCACAGCATTGACACATCTATTAAAGTTAAAACTTCTTTGTGATAGGGGTACAGAGTCTCCATTTGAAAACTTCAAGTTTCCATAGAACAGCAACCAGAGTGTGTTGTCAGACAGTGTAGTGGCTGTTTACTTTGATTGCTCTGGATGTTTAACTAGGAGCTCTGAATTGCTTGCTGCAGTGATGCCGATCTCTTGCCAACGAGTAAGGCAGGGGACATGGGCTTCTAACTCTGTCACTCTTGGCGTGTGCTAATAACAGATATCTGTGGTAGGTGGGATGAATGCCCCCCCTTCCCTTGCACCTAATGGGATACCTCCTCTTCAGCTGACTGAAGATGTTTCATTTCACCACCCTGTGTGTAATGCATGTTGCTGTACTCTTTCCAGGGCACGTGAAATGGCCGCTGATGACAAACGATCTCCAACATTGGACTCTTCCAGTGATCTACCTCACACTCCTAGTAGTCCGTCTCATCTCACTCACTTCAAACCCCTGACTCCTGACCAGGATGAGCCTCCTTTTAAATCAGCTTACAGCTCTTTTGTAAGTCTCTTCCGTTTCAGCAAAGGTAAGTTGGGAATGTATGTGCGTGGCTTGTGTGTGCTGTCTGTTTTATTGATGCCCTCTGCTGCCACATAAACTTGTAAAAATGCCTCTGAATATTAGGGCATAGTGCCAGATGGCTGGCCAGATGGATTGTGAGTCAGTCCTTTTGTGGGGGGTGTTGCATCTTGCTTTTTGGGTGATGTTAGTAGAGCTTTGCTGTGGGAGAAGAGAGCCAGCATGTTGCAACTAGAAATCTGTGTCTGCCCATAAAGGTCACAGACAAGCCAGTTAACAGTTAGTATTTGTATAGCTTCTTAGCTGGGCATCTGGATTTCCTTTGCCTGTGTGAAGTTTTGGAGGCTAAAAGCAGGTTTAACCTTCTGCCAGCCTATATGAGCAAAATGCGTGCTTGTCCTTCCAATGTAAGTTCTTACTGCAGACTTCTTCTGTTCCTCACCTTCCTGGGCATCTTGTACCTTCAGGTGGGTGGCAGCTGAGCTGCAATAAAACAGTACATGTACAGTAATTCTACCCTTAATTTGCATGGCTTAAGTATCAAGAGGCCTGAAGGGTTGTGAAAAGTTTTGTATATTAAAAATACTACTTGATTTTGGCCTTTGTGCTACATGTATTATAAAGCACTTAAAGTCTCAGTAGGCAAGCTCTTAGACAGCTATGAGTTTTTTGTTTCAAAGAAATATACTGCAAAGAGTGGTGAATGTGTGCACCTTGGCTGTGTAAAAAAACTGTATCTCTTTGCTGGAGATGGCTGCTTTTGCTTAGTCTGTTCGTTATCCAGCTCTGCTAAGCATACTTCTGCAATGTTTTGCCTAGGGAAAAAGGGTCAAGGTAGCTTTTTGTATAAGCAAACTGATCTGTGTAGCTTCCTCTTGTGCAGAATGAAAAATAATTGCATGGTATGATTGCTATTAGTTTGCATAGTACAATATCACCTGTCATTATTACTTCATTGAAAGCATCATAAGATACAGTCAATATTGGCTTCACTTGTTTGTTTCTGAAAAATGTAGCTGGAGTTAGCAAAGTATTGTGTTGAAAGAATGGGAAAATAACTTTGAAACAGCCCATCAAATGGGCATGTTACTGAAATCAATGATAACCTGTCCATACTTGATCCTCTGACGGAAAAGTGTGGTGTATGAAAGGCTGTGGTAACTTTAATGACCTCAGTACTGTCTTGTAACAAGCCTGAAAAACTTTTCAGAGCAGAAGCTGATAATCAAGCATAGCTATTTGATATAGCAAGAATAATATGCTTGCCCGTTTGTTTTTTATGCACTTTTCATGTTAGGGGTATTTCTGAAATAGCCTGAGCGTTGACAGATAAGTTCTAATGTATGAACATGATCCAAATAAGCTATTTATGGGAGTTGTTTACCTGTAGTTTTGCATGCAGTACTGGTTTTCTTTATCATGTCTGAGCAGTTGGTTTCTTTCTTTTTGTCAACTCCAGATGATGGCAGACCTTCATCCACAGCAGAGAGAGCAGAGGCAGGACAGAGTGATCCACAAGCATTGAGTGGTGGCTGGTCCAGATCTCAGCATCCCAGGACTCAGTCTCAGAGCTCACCAGTTCCTTACAAAAAACAGCTGACTGGTGAGCTGCAAAGAAGATCTTCTACAACTCTGGGTAATTTCAGATCTTTATTCTACAAGGAAATGTTGTATTAGCCAGTCCAGGATGCTTCAGAGTGAGCTGGAAGGAGGTGAAGAAAGGTTTGTCAACTGTCTAGCTTGAAAGCAGAATTTGATATCAGGCTACACTGCTTCTGTTGGTGAGGTTGCACTTTGACCTCAGAAGCATGTTCCCTCCACTCTTCTAGTGTTCTAGCAAGACACTGTTGCTGGGGCTCTGCTGTTTCAATTACAAAACAGTCTGGAACAAAAGAGGCTGCCAAAACACAGCTAGTGTCTTAAAGTTACTTGAAGCTTGATCCTGAAAATTTCTGCTTAGTCTTGGGAGACTTTAGTTTCCTAACTTCAGTTTCTTAACAGCCACGTACGAGCTATAACTTCAGGGCTTAGTTTGAATGGGGTTGATGTTTGTGTTTTCAAGGCAGCTATAAACGCAGGTTTTTTGCTTGTAGCTGTTTTGAGGAGAATTGAATAGAAACTTGTGTCTAAACCTTTTATTCTTAACCTTGGAACTATTGCCAGAGGCCATATTGAATCTGTCTTAGCTGGAATGAGAACTGAATGTGATTTCAAAGCTGCCACTGTGTAATGGCTTTATGAAGATGTGGAAGAGCTAGTAAGTAGATTGCAGGGGTCCGTCTTGAGATCTGCCTGGTTAACATTGGCTTCTTGTGATAGCCTTGAGCAAACTGCTAAGCTGGGTAAAAATCCTGTGCAAGATAGTATTTCCAAGAGTATGGTATCTAGTGTAAACAAATTGGATCTTAAATGTTGTTAATGTGTATGGGAGTTTTAGAAAGATGTCTAGTTTTGATAACTAGGCAAAAGTCCAGAACACATAACTAGCATTTTCATCTCTGTGAGTCATTTGCATGCTGCTTTAGTGGAACACATTCATTGTCTTTCTTCTTGCCCTGTAGTACTGTTTGTGCTCTTCAGTTGTACCTGTCACAACAAACCAGTTAAGTTTTGTTGTTTGTTTTGTTTTGCTTTTTGAAGTTTTTTTCTCAAATGCCTCAAGTACAGCAGTGTGCTCTTGGCTGACATGTCAATTTACTTCATTCTTAGTTACCACTTGGCAATTATCTGGGGATTACGGGTTAGAAACCTTTAAGTAAGGTAGGTTGATTGGTGCTCAGAATGCAAAGTAATCTTGCTGTTTGACTTCTGCTGGGATTAGGCAGCCGGAGAAATGAGACTTGGTGTACTGAGTAGGTAATCATAGCTGGAATGGTATTGCAGGTTCCTTCTCAGTGATCAGAGTCCAGGTGGGGAGAGTAGGAAAAAGAGGAGAAAAACATCTAGTATTTCAGAGGATGTACAGGTTTTTCCAAGGATCAGCAGCCATAAATACACATAGGAAGGATGAGCGTTACTGTTTAAATATGAGAACTTTTTTCTTTAGCTGCAGGAGTTAATTTTTAGTGTAAGAATGATAAATAGGTTAAACTGGAAATCTAGATAGGGCTGTTTTGGTATATTGAGGCTTTGTTTAGTGAACATGTAGACTGGAAAGTAATGCGTAGGAAACCCACAATTACTGTATAAACTGGTAGTCCTGAAAAGATAAAGGGCTGAGATCTAGCTGGCTTCTGTTTGTTAAATGCAAGAGGATATCAAGTGAAAAATGACTGTGTTGTATGAGTGTTTGGCTAAGGAAGAAGTGTAAATGGATGAAGATACAGTGGAGTTGTGAACTATGGAAGTATAAGGAGTCTATACATCAAAACTATGAGGAAGCTGTCTTTCACTTCCTGCAGGTGTTTTTTGTGCTGGGTGGAGAATGTCAAACAAAAGTTTGTGGAGCTAATCTGGTTGCCAAACAGATGAAATAAATAAAATTTAATTTTATTTTAAAAACCTAATTTATTGTGTGAAATTTTAATTGGGTCTGGTGGGGTGTGGGCTGTGGGGTTGTTTTTGGGGGTGTGTGACTTTGTGTGGTTTTTGTTTTGGTAGCATGTACTGAGTTTGATGCTTCAGGAACACTAAAACAATTTGACCACTTCTTAGATGTGTAAGTGTGGTCGAATCAAAAGAAGATATGTAAACTCTTCAGAAGTGCATCTGATAGCAATTGGGGTAATACTGTGGCAAAGCAAGAAAAATACAGTTTCTGTGTTTGTGGAAGGGAACATGAGTTTTTCAGGTTTAATGGTGAAATAAGGAAATATAGTTACAATGCTGAAAGCATAGTTCTGTAAATCATGTGTGTATTGATTGAGACAATGACTGATCTTAATAGTAACAGAATTTGATTGTGAGCAAGAGTTAACCAAAGATTGATACATGTGAATTCTTTTATAGGGACCGTGTGTTAGATACAGTGTGCCCTCTACTGCAGGAATAACTTCTTACATTCTTGCTATACAATGTATTTTCTCCCAGAAACGCAGGAGGCTTGTTAGTGTTTGGTTGGTTTTTTTGTTGTTTTTCTTTTTTTTTTCCTTGTGTGTTTTTTTTTTTTTTTTTTAATTGGAAGCAACATTCCTAGAAAGAAGATATTCTGGAATTCAAAAGTTACAGCAGGGAAGTCCAGGCAGTAAACACAACATAAACCTCTGATAGAAGTAAGGAGGAGCCATAGTTTTCTATGGTATTATCAATGTTTTCTCGAGATGTTACAGTGCTGAAAGCATACATCTGTAAATCATGTTTGGGGTTGGAACTAGATGATCTTAAGTTCCTTTCCAGCCCTCACTATTCTATGATTTTATGTGTGCATTGACTGAGAAAATGACTCTGATATTTATAGTAATGGAATTTGGGTTAGGAGTAAGAGTTAACCTAAGATTGATAAATGTGGTTTATTTTTTTTAAATTTCTTTTTTTTTTTTTTTTTTTTAATCACCCTAAAATACTCAGCTTGGTGCTGTCCAAGAGTATTTTTGTTGCTGTTTTTTGCCCTGTTTTAATAAATAAATTCCAAGTGGCTGGCCACTTAACTGGGTTTAAGCACCCCAGAATCTCTTTAAAAAGATCTGTTGTGGGTTCTTTGTTGTACACAGGTCATTAAGCAACTATATGTGGGCTGATTAAAAATATCTACTAAGATATCTACTGAAGAAGAGGCGTGGAATCCCACAGTTTTAATCCCATTACTCTAAGGGTTTTGATCTGCACACAAAGGAATAGCCTAGCTATTACTGCATGGCAATAGTTAACATGCTTGTGCTGGTGCTGTCAGCATTCCCGCTGACATCAGTGGTATCTAAAGCAGTAAACAGAAAGCAGCCATGACTGTTCTTGTACTAGGGGGAATCAAAATAAAATGCTAGTCAGATGGAGAGCAACGAAGCTGGTAAGAAACTTTAAACTATTCAGAAAAGTTGTTTATGTAGAAAAGTGACTCTGAAAATATTTAAATATTCAGGTAAATACAGCACTGGGTTTGCAGATCCTTCTGGAGAGAAAGGTCCTATGTGTAACTTGTTCAGCAATGCTTCAAAGTAATCTAGCATTTTATAGGCAAGAAATTAACTGCATTACATTTTTATAGAGGAGTGTCTTTGTTATAGTTAATCAAGAATGACTGTACAAGTTCTCAACAACTTGGCTTTTAACTTAAAAAAAAAAAATTACAAATCAAAAAACCCCCAAAAATGTGAACTTCTGGATGCATTTTATTCTGAATTACTGTTTTTAATAGAAACTGAGCAATTAAGTCCTGAGGCTTGCTGTAGCAATTTATAAATAAGTTTGGGTTAAGGCATTGGCTTATACTAGTCCTAGAAGGAGTGTAAATATTGTTGTAATTATTTTGTACATATTAATATCCTAGAGGGCATTCTAAAATGAGACTTCAGTGCTTTCTAAAAGACTATTATTACAAGGTTTATGTGGTAAGTTGAAAATAGCTTTATTTCTTTAAAAGGTGCTTTCATTCTCAGACAAATCGGTTCATGTAAAGACAGGGGATGGTATTTAAAATGTTAGTCAAAATAGGCTCTCTGGCATCAGAAGCTACTTTTGGGGGAGAAAAGTCCAGGAGCAATAAGTGATACAGGCTGTAACTTTGTAAAGTCTATAACATGTATGTGAACATTTTTCCCTCTAGTGAGGTTTTGTGTAGTGATGTGAATGTTGATGTATCACGGAAACTCTCCCTTCCCTTCCAGACAATCGAAGGAAAGTAGAGCCACCTCTTGGAGGTCATGATCCTCGAACAGCAGTTCAGTTAAGAAGCCTCAGCACTGTTTTAAAGCGCCTCAAAGAAATCATGGAGGGGAAGAGCCAGGTACTCCTTCTTAGGGATTTGTAGGTCAAACTATCTAGAAACTGAATTTTTTACTGGGCTTCTCTGAGCTTCATTTTTTAGCTACATCACAGGGATTTTTCAGAAGTTTGAAGGATGAGTGAATAAACTAAAAATTGTGAATGCAGAGGAAACAGTGATGTTTACTTGTGATATGTCAAACATCTGTCATATTGTAGAAGTGAAACACTGCACTCAGCTTTCTAAACTTGGACCAGATGCTTTAATTTTAAACTCCTTCCCACTTCTGTGTTACCTAATCTAGTATTACCTGATGGCTTTTATATTTGAAGGTTAACCATGGGTAGATGAAACACATTGACTGTCACAAATAGCAACTGTAATTCTGAGGATGATTAAATCTACTGTTTTCTATGGTAATGATTGGTCAGCAATATTTGCTTGAAAGGCTTGTCCTGGTAATCTGTTTTGATTCAGCTGGTTAAGGATATGGTGGTTGCTACTGACTTGCTGATTTCACCTCCTTCTGCTGTGTTGGGCCATGCCTTTAAGAGGAGGATCCAGTTGAGAAAGGCGCAACTATTTATAAGTGACGATATAAATAGCTGTGTCTGGGAGCAAGGCATGAACAGGCAGAAGTACATTTAATTAAACTGAATGAAAAGAAAAAAAAGAGTTTTGGCTTGATAGCTTTTACAGGTAGACTTTGAGTAAACTCAGCTTCCAGTGCTATTCTGCTTGTAAGAGTAACTTTGCTTTGGTAGAAAGGATTATATTTTTTGAGGTTAAAGCAAAAAACTTTCATTGCAGTAAGTAGGGCACTGAGTGTGGCCCCTACTAATGTTTCAGTTTGTGGTAGCTTCTGGAGGCCCTGGAGACTTCCAGACATCTTTGAAGGTATTGGAGAAGTGCTCAGTCAGGATGCAGCAGTAAATGTGTATGTCTAGATCTTTCTCTGAAACTGATGTATGTTAGTTGTCAGCATGCTGACTTCTGTAGAAAAAGTAATGGATCACTGCCCTTGACTGCAGCTGTATCTTGCTTGAGTCACTCCAGGCAGCAATTTCTTCCTACTGTCTGACTCTACAGGAGACCACTTTACTCTTGTAGAAGGCATGTCAGATCCTGGTAGGTGCCCCTCTAATCAACCTCTACTGCTAATGGGAGCCAGGCTTCTGTTCTAAACCCTTCCTTGCAGTCTGTTCTTGTCGTGAGTGTTGGCTCTGAGTTAAGAAAGGAAGAGATCTGGAAGACGTCAGCAGCAGTGGTTAGGTTTCTAAACATCCAGTCATGTGCAAGTGGTGCAGAGGCAAAGAGGGAGAGATGGTGGACAGAGGCACTGCAGCCTGGAGCAGCTCCTCGTGGCAGAACCAGAGGCTCGGCTTATCCTGCAGAGCTGCAGCACAACCTCTTAATCGGCATCGCCTGCAGCTTTGCAACAGTTTCTTGGAAAGCGCTTCATTGTATCTTTCACTGCTTGAAGCTTAGTGTTCATCTTAAGGATTTCTAGGCTCTTTTAAACACTGGACAGCCTTGAGTGGTCTTTGACCTCTTTCTGTACAAGCTTCCTTGGGTGAGTACAGGATGAATTTGTTGTCTTGTTGATCATAGCTCGTTTGGTCTCAAAATTGGTCTAGCAACTATGTCAAACTTCACTCTGTAAACATCCAAAAAAGGCCCCAATTCAGCTATGCTTTTCTTGTGTTTTTTAATGTGAAAATTGGAGTATGGCTCACTTTTCTCTGCAGTTACTCTCTTCTTGGGTTGCTTTGAGAAAATTCTTGCAGCACTTTCTCTTCCAAAGAAAACCCCAGAGCATTCAGTCCCTCTGAAAAGGCTTATTGCTGGATCTGAACTCTAGCAAAGAGTGTTTTCACAGTCAGAGCTGTCATGTGGCCATTAGTGGTTGTCTCCATCCACTGTAATTGTAGCTTGTGTGCTCAGAATCATAATTGAGATTTGTCTTCCTCTGTTTATAGCTACAACACCAAATGGAAATTTTAACTCTTTCTCGTCGAGTCTTAAGACACAAATTCCTGTGGCTGCACCCATGCTATAAATCAGTATATATTGTTGTCTGCTGAGTGTGTACTTCACAGTTGTCTTCATGTAGCTGTTAAGCTGGAGTTTTGGAACAATGTCAATCTGTGCCAGAGGCTTTTACAGCTGTTTATTGAGGTTTTGAAGAATTTGATGACATAACAAAATTTTTACATGTATCTATAATCCCTTCAAAGTACACCCTGCTATTAACTGTTCAAATGATTTTTTGAGATAGATTTTTTTTTTTTAACTGTGCTAGTTGAGGGCCTGTCATATGCTAGGGGTAAATGAGAGGGAACTGCCAACAGTACTTCATGTTTGTTTCTTCTTGACCTTTATCTACAGCTCATGATAATTTTTATGTGCTTTGCCTCCATCTTGGATCAAGAAGGCAAAGGTTTGCTAGATTTATTCTCACAGTTAAGAACTCTCTCTGTCTTCTGAGTCACTACAAAACCACGTGAAAAATCTTTTCTGTGCTTATACACAAGAGTGTGCGCACACATGAATATATGAAATTGCCCTTTTCATGTGCACAGTCTACAAAGCAATCATAGATCTGAACATGCTTTTTTGTTTACATAAAATACTTTCTCTACTGCCTTCCCTTGTAGGACAGTGACTTGAAGCAGTACTGGATGCCTGACAGCCAGTGCAAGGAATGCTATGACTGCAGTGAGAAATTCACCACCTTCCGACGGAGGCACCACTGTCGACTCTGTGGGCAGATCTTCTGTAGTCGATGCTGCAATCAGGAAATCCCTGGAAAATTCATGGGTTACACAGGTAGGGTTTATCTGTTGAAAAGGAGAACATTCTCTGTGTGCTCAGGTTATGACTACTGTGTTTTAGATTCTGACATCTGCTAGAGAATGCTGTACAGGTCTCTAGTGGGCTTAGAAACAAGCAAAAATAATCACAGGACTTAATTCTACCAGTTTCTTCATGCACAATGCCGGATTATGCCTGCTTATTTTTACCATTACTATGTCCATGATGACAAAACAAATATGACCACTGTTTATAAGGATATTCGCTGCAAAAAGTATGGTCAAGTAGAAGCTGCTCTTTGTAATGATCCACATGCTCTAATTGAGGGTGAGGGAAACGCTTTCAAATACCACTTGCCAAACTGAAGGCATCTGATGGAGGTGATGATTTCCAGACATCAGCTGATGTGTCATATCTGACTGGCTATTGTACCATGATTTCAGTGTGCACATGTGCTATCTCCCTCTCCCTGCAACCTGTCTCTCTCTTACTGATAATGTGATGCATCATTTGACTTGGAGAAATTCCCTGGCATTTTGCTTTTTAAGGAAGTAGGAGAACTAGACTTAAACACACAAAGAGGATTTGAAACAGGAAATCTTTTTTCCACCACTGTACACCTCTGATCCTGTAGAAACAGAGTAGTATTTGTTCCTGTTCACTTACACTCTCTGGTTCCCCTTTCCATAGGGGATCTCCGAGCCTGCACTTACTGCCGCAAAATAGCCTTAAGCTACGCACACTCCACAGACAGCAATTCCATTGGAGAAGACTTAAACGCTCTGTCAGATTCTGCATGTTCTGTATCAGTGCTGGATCCTGGTGAGCCACGCACACCAGTTGGGAGCCGTAAAGCTAGCCGCAACATTTTCCTGGAGGAGGATCTAACCTGGCAAAGGTAAAGTGAATGGTTTTGTGCTGAGATGTAGAATCTTAATTGTGTTTTCAGGCTCACGCCTGCCTAGACAAAAGCTGGTGGTTTCCATCTAGGAAACTTGGAAGTATGTCTTGTGTAAAAAATCTAATCCTGTGCTTGCTTCTAATGTTCTTCTCTTTAAGTTGAAATTTGGAAACTTTTCTATTGGAGCTTTAAATTATTTGCAGTCCTTCCTTTAACCTGTTGAATCGGTGATTCTATACCAGTGGCAAAGCAGGTTTTTAGACAAATCAAAAAACCATCCCTTTTAACACCAATGATCGAGAAACAAATCTGGTGCTTTCCTTGTCAGGTTTTGGATTGGTCAAGAGAATATAAGATATGCTGTCTGTGCAAATAGGAGAGAAATGGTGGAAGTAACAAACTGTTTTAATAGAAGTGGGATTGAAAGGACGACTATAAATGTTCTCTTACACTTTTTTCAAAGTATATTTCTTCCACTGCTCTTCAACAAGGAGGTGTTTATTTTTGGAAGATGAATAAAAGAACACTGTACTCCTTCTCAAGTGGTATGCAAGTTAATTTCTGAGGACTGTGATTTAACTCAGTGTGGGGAGAGGCAGAAAAAACCAGATGTGGTGCTTGTTTTCCTAAAAACAGAAGTACAGGGAGGTATGAAACTACCGAGGAATTCTTGAGTCAGAGCTTGTCTTTTCAGTATGTCCTTTAAAAGTAAAGGAGTAGGGTACTCTGTGCAAGTACAGCTACTCAGACAAAGTTGTACTGCATACATTTTCTCACAAAGAGCATCTATCATGCTAGTAACAAGTCTATATCCCAGAGCATAGCCAGTACAGCTGTATCAGTTGGGGTGCAGTGGCTTATCTCTCATGTTTTATCCAGTAGGGATTTATACTGGTGATGTACGAACATCTACTGTTCACTACATCTACATCCTTCCTTCTGGACTGGAAAGGAAAAGGAGTGCAAAGGTGATAGTGATCAGGTTAAACAATTACAGAAGGTTGTCAGGCTATCTGGGTAAAAGCTGTCTAACAATATAAATAGATAGCATTGCTTTGATAGCAAAAATGGTATGTTGGCGATACAGGGGCAATGCCTCTACCTCCAAAGCACGGAATAGCAGCCTGTGAGGAAGGAGATGTGTAAACAAAAAGGGATATAAGGAAAGTGGGCAGGAAGGCAGGATAATGCAAGAAGTGGGAAGAGGCTGTATTATTTAAGACTTGAGTCTGAAGTGAGAAGACTTGAGCACTATCCTCCAGATATCATTTATCTACATATGGGGAAAGATTTCTGTGTTCCCTCGTTGATTTAACAATCATGGGTGTGAATGAGAGGTAACATTGGAATTAACTGTGTTTTAATTCCAGCTGTTTTGACACTGCTGCATGAGGCAAATCTCAAACATCTGTAATGTGCTCCTTTTCCTTGCAGTTTGATTCACCCAGACTCTGCAACTCCCACACTGTCTGCACGCCTTGGGACTGTCCAGGAGGATGCAGGGAAGTCACCAGCTAGGAATAGGTAAACTAATCACATCTGAGTACTTTCTGTTCTGGATGCAGTCCTAGCATACCCTTCACTGTAAAGCCTGTATTTTGGGGCTTGTTTTTAAAGAGCATGCTGTTTCATGTTTAAAATGGGACACCCTATTACCCATATGTAGTGGTAAGGAAAGGCCACTTATGTATGTCTTCTAATTAACAAATATACTACTTCTGAGGAACCCGTAGTTTGCTGCTGGGTCAGTCAAATAAAGGTCATGGTGAAGAGGACAGAAAGGGAAAGAAGTGTTTCAGAAGGGTAGAGTTCTGAGGAAGCCAAGAAAAAGGACTAACAGACCCTTGTTAATGAGAGGTAAAGACTGAGGTCATGGAGGAGCTGTTTGGTTTTGTTTAGTGTAGTTTTTGTTGGTTTTGTATGTTGTTTTTCCATTTTTCTCCCCCTTCCCCCTCCCCAGTCTGCTCCTTCTGCTCTTTCATTAAATATAATCTTGGTTAAGACTTCCTTAGGCTAAAATCCCATCGTAGGCCTTTATGCAAGAGTGCTGGAATGAACTTGGAAATGTTCATCAGAGCTTTAGTACAAGTTGTGAATGCTTGAGCTTAATCTCACTAAATAGGCTGGTATTAGAGGAAGAAATAATTTCCACTTCACAGTGCTTCTGCTATGGTTCTGGTTACATACTTTCATTATGGTTAAATTGGGAAATAAAGGTGAGGCAAGGATATAAAGAACAGATTAAAGACAATCCAGATTTCAGTGTTGGAGTCAGGAGACATTCAGAGACTTCTTTGCATTGGCATTACAAGCATGCAAAATGCTTAGCAATTTGGAGGGATCTGACAGGACCAGCAAAGACAAGGGAGCTTCTGTTGAGAAGGATGCTGGGTGTGCCTTTCAGGGAGCACACTGCTTGGAGTCTTTATCTTCTGTGTGATGGGAACAGTTACGTGGAGATCCATACTGACTGTACAGCTGAGAACCAAAGATCTTGCCTGGGGGGAGTAAAACAGTAGTGAATAAACTAAAACCGAAAATCAGTTCTGGGCAAATATGGCAAGGAGTCCAGAGTTGAAAGTTCAATGCTAAATAACTGCAATGATGTCAGGAAATGTCTGAAGCCGTGAGGATGCTCTCCTCCTTCTGTTTGAATGGATGTTTTCTATCTTAAAAGGCCTTTGCTGTTTGCTGACACATGCAGTAGTAGAAAGATTCTAAGCTGGACCTGGCAAGCCCAAACTGCTCATTCAAGTTAGAATTCATGGCCTCATTGTAGGAACTTACCTGTCTGGACTCATGTTTGAGAAGCAGTGATGAGAAATAATCAAATTCTGAACCTGTGAAAATGCCTGTTTGTTCTGGGTTAAGCAATGCTACCACTTAGATTGTCTCAAAGCCACTGTAGATATTTCCTTGAGAGAAGCTAGACCATGACTCTTTCTAGATGAGATAAAGCAAAAAAAAGATGCAGATTGAGTGCATTTAGTTGCAGGTAGCAGAAGTTACTTAGTATTACTTGTTTTCCCTGTGCATGGGGTATCTGTGTTGAGTCTGTCTTGGTTTTTCTCAGACTGTTTATGGGGGGGAAAAACCCCCAGCACAACAGTCAGATGTTGCAAGTGCAGGCATTTGAATTCCTCCTTTGCAGGTCCGTCTAAAGGATAAGGATTTTTTCATTGCAAAATCTCCCCTCTTCTTTTAGAAAAGATAAGTACTATGAAGTAATGGATGTAACTGTTGATGATAAAGACACAGATATGAAATCTGACTGTTCAAAGTCTTGCTTAATTCCCTTTTACACAAATAATCCCTGCTGCTTGCAGGTAGGTGGCATAGTTAAAGTGGTTGTTGTGAGACAACTGGGAGGAGTGCTTAATGATGGACTTTCAGTCTCATATTCTGCATCAGTCATGCTTTTTGTTAAGCTGCAAAACTCTGCCCATTCTAACTTTATCTTGAGAGCATCTGAGTAGTAGAAAACTGGCAGAGTTTTAGTCTGCCTTGAATGCCTGACTAGGACAGAAAGTTTTTGCTTATCACCCCTAGATGTATATGGGTGTAGTACCAAGAGAGTTTTCTTTGATTCTGCATAAATTATTAAAAAGGACCTAACTAAACCCCTTTATCAGCCCTGTATTCTTGTTAAGAGACAGAGGAGGAAAAAGCAGTGATTTTGAGACTATTGTACCATTAGTGCCTACTTCCTTGCAGGAAAAAAAAAGTTGAAAGAGGGTGACATTGCTTTTTCATGCCTGGGCTCATCCATATCATCTGTTGTGAATTCTTTGGAATAATTAGTGTCTGTTTGCCAGTTATCAAGTTCTGTGAAGTTATCCAAATTTCATTACAAAGACTAGAGACTGGCAGCAGGTCTTATCACTCAGACTGCTGCAAGCTTCTGGAGCCAGTTCAGCAGCGGCATTTTAAGCTTCCTTCTTTCTGTATGCAGAAGTGTTTTCCATCCTCATTCCTTAGGGTGCTGTTAGCATTAATAGCTTGCACTGCATGGTTTTTGCTGCTGGGATGCAAAAGTTGCACTCTGGTGCTTGAGAGGATTAGTCTAGTTGTGGGATATTGGAGCAGAGGGTATCTGGAACTTCATTTGCATTTTTAGCTCTGCAGTGATAATTGCAAAATGGTGTGTTTGTATTGGAGTACATAGCCAAGATTTCCCAACAGCTGTACTGATATCAGGTGGATGCTCCATATTGCAGTACAAGGAAGATTGCCAGCTGGAGTGACCTCCAACTTCAGCAAACAGTTTAGCCACCCTAGAGAGCAGGTGCTCAAATTCCTAGACTGCAAGCTGTCAGCCATTTCAGGGGGCTGAGAAGGAATTTTAAAGGGTTAAGGAGAGGGGGAATCCCATTGCCTTGTTACAGGTATCATGGGTGTCAGCTGCCTTTGCTGGGATCTGTCTTGTCTTCAGGCTGCTGGAGTTTCTAATTACCCAGCATTCTGTCTCTTCCCCAGTCTAGTCAAATGTAGACATATATGAATTGCTGTGGCTAAACTTAGTTCTAACTCCTTCCTACAAAGAGCTTTACAAAGGCTTAAGTTTAACTTTGATTTTCCAAAGCAATATGCTTGCTTCCTAGGAATCCTTTTTGCTGTTTTGATGGAGGACAAAGCTTTAAGCTGTAAGCCTGTTCT
The DNA here is from genome assembly GCA_009867235.2 of Psittacus erithacus. Taxonomy (NCBI): domain Eukaryota; kingdom Metazoa; phylum Chordata; class Aves; order Psittaciformes; family Psittacidae; genus Psittacus; species Psittacus erithacus. Next base: position 55,998 of record WYDI02004267.1, on the reverse strand, counting down.
AAGGAGAGTGAACAGTGTCACTAGCTTAAGTTCTTTTTTAACATAATACAAGATCAATGCCTGCTCTGCTGGAGCACTGCACATTGGAGCACAATGAACTTCAATCCTTCTCTCTTCCACTACAGGTCATCCAGCATCACTAACCTGTCACTGGATCGATCAGGTTCACCGATGGTGCCTGCCTATGAGACATCTGTCAGTCCCCAGGCCAGTCGCACACATACAAAGGCAGAGACCAGCGAGGATGAGCGCAAGATCCTTCTGGTACCTTAACCGGGCTTCTGTTTGTCCTGCTCTGTGAAGGCAATGAAGTTTGCCTTTCTTGTATCATGCAGCAGGAGTATCTTGCTACCTTTAAAGGCTCTTGTCTGAGCGCTCTTACCTGTACTCCTCCTCCAGGTAGTGTAGAGATGGAGAATATTGGTGCTGCTTTGGGCAGTTCCATCTTCCTGAAACAAATCATAGTTTCTTATGGTGTTAGCATAAAAGTGTTTACAGTTTTTGTTAGAAAAGTGTGTTATGTGGTGTGGAGTTGGTGTATGGTGGCTCCTTATGGGTTAAACCTGTGGCACAATGACCTGATTTTGTATTTTTCTTCAGATTTAGATTTTCCCTTTCATAAACCAGGTTTGAAAACTTTAAATGGCTGCGTCAAAATGGTTACACCACAGTGTATCAGTTGGAGCTGTTGCAGTTTATTGGGCCAAAGCCTAACTTGATCCCTCCCTCTGTTTGCAGAATAAATACCACAATTTGTGGAAGGTTGTAGTGATGCACTTGTTAAAAAAAAAAAAAAATCAATGTGCAACAGTGTTCTGCGTAATCCTGTTATCCCCTCCCCACAGAGGGAGTGTTGTAGGTGGCAGTTACTGTACAATCTTGAGTAGATTCTTTTCAGTTTCTTTACTTTGAGAGAGGGGAAGTGTTTCCAACAGATGGGGCAAAAAAGATGCAGAGAAGGGAAGGGAATGTCTTTCACGCATTAAGAGATTCAAGATTGTTCCATGTTGCCATTTTAAAATCAGGAAGGCTCATTTCTGTGTTGTCAGGTATTTGCCTGCTGTCAGCAGAATTCATATGAGTATTCCTGAGGGTGTAGAAACACTAGCTCCTGTTCAGTTGCATAACTGTTTTAATGGGAGCTCTGTAAATAGATAACCACGTGAGGGAGGAGCGTTAAGGCATGTTTGTACACCATCCTGCCTGTGCATGTATGTTAATGCAGGAAAGATGAAATATGAAGCGCTATGAACATAACTTGGACCAAGATGATAAGTCCCAGTGCACTTCAGCTTCCCATTGCTTAATTTTTGTCTCTTTCCTTCCTTGGGGTAGAAGAGGATTTGGTAGTATTGCTTCTGTTCATGTAAGATCAGAAGATGCACTGTCAATTAATGTAGGATTTTCTGTGAATTCCTACTGTTTGTTTAATGCACTTAGAACATCAAGCTGACTCTATATCAGAAGGTAATTTAAAGCTTAATATGTAGTCCATTCAGAAGACTAATGAACTTTGTTCATTAAATAAAAGCTAGGGAATGATGTAAATACACTGGAATAAGCAAATTTCATGTCAAGCAGAGGTCAAAATCCTGGAGTTGAAAGGGTTTGCTGTGTTCTGCCAGTTTGTGCTGTTTAATGAATTCAACATGTGAGTTAAGGGTAAACTATAAGGCAGCTGACCTATGGAAACACTGATTGCATCAAATCATGTGATCCTATGATGTGTTTCATTGCTGATCTGTTTGACTCTACCTGGCATGGAAGGGAAGCTGCTGATACGGCTTTTAGGATAACAGCCAGGCCAGCCCCTGCTGGAAATAAAAGCAGAAAGCCAGTCCAGTAACAGAAGTGGACGAAAACTCTTGGATCTGAGGGTGCTCTTGGAAAAGTGCAATAATGTGGGTCTAGCAGTTAACTGGAAAGCTGAAACCAGTTAAAATTTAAGCTTTCCCCTCCCCTCTCCCCACCCTTACACAAAACGTTTGAGCCGTTTGAGCCATTTGAGAAGGTGAGGTGCAGTGTCTCTTTTCAACCTCTTGGGGTGCTCTGTTGCTCTCAAAATAATCCCAGATCCCAATTTCCACTCTGCAACAACAGGGCTGTGCTGTGCCAAGCCAGGGCATATGTTGGAAAGCAAAAGAGCCCAGGTGCAGAGAGACAGCTCAGTTTGGATGGAGCATAGCCTAAGCAAGAGTCGGTGTATGTGCTTAACAGGCCTGAAAATGAGTTTGAGGCTCAAGTGTACCAAGTGATGAAGAGTACTGATCCACAGAGTCAAAATGGTTAATTGAGTTGGGAGAGATAAACACCTCTTTTGGTTAGTGGCCAGATCAACAGTGTCTAAAAGAAGACTTGTTACTGAACAATACAAAAAAGGGATCCCCAATAAGAAATGGTGTCCTAGAACTTGAACATAGCAGTGTGCATTGCTGTGTCAATTGCTCTGTATCTGGGGCTTGCTAATGGACTTGTATGCTTCACAAACCCTAGGTTAAGAACAGATTATATAGGAAAAACCCTCTTGCAGGTGATGTTTTTATTGTCTCACACTTCATTTACGCACACCACCTGAGTCTGAGAATAGGGTGCGAAAGGGGAGTAGTAAGGACATAAGCGTCTTCTAGGCAGTACAAAATCTTGCCACATTAAAAAAAAACCAAACAAACTTAACTCTGAGGGTACCCTCCTTATTTCTTCCTTGTTCTCAACTTTGTATAAGAGTGAGGATACAAGGAGCTTATCTCATGTATATTTGCTGTTTCTGTTTGTACTTTGACATAAGTGTACAGAATGGCTTAGATTTTATGCCTGTGGAGGGCTCTTGATCTAGAAGCTGATCTGAGAGCCCAGGTTGATGCCCTTGAAACCAGTGCTAAGGTCAGACTAGTAAGTAACTTGCACGCTTCCTTGTCCAGGACTCAGTCCAACTGAAAGATCTGTGGAAGAAAATCTGCCATCACAACAGTGGAATGGAGTTTCAAGACCATCGCTACTGGCTACGGACACATCCCAACTGCATTGTGGGAAAAGAGCTGGTAAACTGGCTCATCAGAAATGGGCACATAACCACAAGGTAACCCTGGTGCTTAGGACAGCAGGTGTAATCTGTCTCTGTCACAGGAGGTTCTGAGTTTTAGCTGAGATAGGGTGCCTTAGACTGCAGAGATATAGACCTCTTTGCAGGGAGATGAGAAAGAAAATGTGGATCTCTTCTTTGCTGCCTACCAAAGCAGGTAGGGTTCTCACTCTGTGTGGTCCAAACCAACAGGGTTCAGGAGGCTGTCTGGTTTGGGAGTCAGTGGGAGAGGTAGCTTATTGGACAAGTATCACTCAAGCAGTTGGAGAACAGTGAATGTGTTACAAAGACTGTCCAAAAATGTTTGCTTATACTCAAAAGGGCAAGTCTACCCATAGGTTCAGAGATCACTAATAATGTTTGATAGCTAAATTTTTGCTGGGGTTGGTAGGCTCTTAACCTTGTGAGTATAAAGAATCTGGTGTATTTAGCTGTGCAAGAGGGGGATAAAACCGAGATGGTTCTTAAGCATAGAGCAAGTCCTCACTCAGTAGAGATGCTTAGTCTATGTATAACTCAAGCTGCCAGTATTGGAGGAGCACAAACAATATGTCTTAAACATCTTTTGGACACCTCAGCTGAGTTGAGAGTGCTAGCAGTCTGCTCATCCAGCCCCATACTTGAATCAGTACTTTCCACTCCCTTTCCACTGTATTTTAAGTAGCGTCTGGTTAATGACATACTGATGAGTCAAATAGTGCATAGCAGATGACTCTTCCCTTTTGTAGTGTGCCTGTAGTATAAACTGTATTCAGAACTAGACTTGGAAAACCATCTCTATTTTTATACTTCCAGGGTCCAAGCCATCGCAATAGGACAAGCATTGGTTGATGGACGCTGGCTAGAATGTGTCAGTCATCATGATCAGCTTTTCAGAGATGAGTATGCTCTCTACAGACCATTACAGGTAAAAGGAGGAGGAAAACTATGATTTTTGCTGGGTTTGGCTGTTGACTAGAATCTTTTCTAATCCTGTTCTCAACAGGCATATCTATGAATCAGCTCTCCAGAGAATTAGCCTTTTTTCTTAGTGATTTAAAGCCTGAGGATGCTGCATTTGTCAAGAAAACTTTGGGACTGTCCTCTGTAGACGATGTGTTATTACAGACAGTGCACTATAAAAAGTGGAGGAAAGAGTCTCCTTTCCAGGCCAGTGCCTCTCATTGTGGATGTTTTCCATGGAGGCCTTGAAATAGCATAGTCTGTGCTTGTGGCATCTGTGCCATCATGCAGAATCTAGGTTCTGTGTGCAATTACTGGTGATGGAGACAATGGTGGTTGTGTTTTTCTGTTTCAAAATTGCTTTTTTAAAAACTTTCAAAGAATGGATATTTTAGATATTCAGTATTGGATCTTCTTATATATTGTATTGGTAACCTTTTCCTGATCTCCAGTTATGGCAGTAATGAAGAATTTGGTACCACACCATGATACAAGATTGAGAAGGGGTATTTGTCATGCCTCCCAAATAAGACTAGCTATCTGAGGGGAAGGCAGGGAACCAGTGACCAGAGATGCTATCCTACTGTATTTCATTGCAATCAAACTTACTGAGGTGTAAGAGCAGTCACTGGCCTGAGTGACTGGATGATTTTCTTTAACTGGAACAAGGTATCTCTGTAGCCTCTGTTACTAGAAGGCATTCAGCTGAGGCTCTTACGTGTTCTGCAGCTTCTTACAATAAAGAATGGCTCAGCTGTCTGATGCAGCTCAGTCAGAAAGCTTGCAGCCATTAGCATCTTGTCTTCCTCATGAATTTCAGCTCTTGGCCACAGTCATGTGCTGTTCCTTTGAGATTGCCTTGGGCTTCATCTGGTATCTCAGCTAGTCAACTGCACTGTCTCAGTTTGCTGGTAAAAGCTTGCCCTTAACTAGCAAGTGCTTGTGGATCCCTGTTTCTAACTGTTTGTGAGGGGCTTATGTTATTAATGGTTTAAAGCCAATCCTTGTTCTCATCAGCTGAAAGCACTGTCTGATCTCATTTCTCCTGGACAAGAGTCAGGGGACTTTTGTTGACTCGCTTGCTTCCTGACTCAGTTGCTTGTTGCAGTCACTGTATCCAAAGGAGTGATAGTGAGGTCTTCTTGAGATCGTGATGGCTGATAGAAATCACTTAAATGTTCTCCAGGTTCTCTGGCACTCTAAGCAGGCTTTGCTTTGACACAGTAGTCCCTGCTGGAGTCTGACTTGTGAGTGAAACTCATAGAGCTACTTTGGTCGGTCACAGAATTGCTTCAGTAACTTAGAATTAGCCTCTCCTAAAAGCTGCATGTGCTGGTTTCTGGGCAAAGGATACAGTCATCACCCGAATTAGCTGGGGGGATAGCAAGCATTCGAAACTGCTTAGCTGGATGTGGTGACAGAAGATGTGCAGTAGAAGAAACTTGTCCTTTAGTGCCACTTAGTCGCAGCTTGTGCGGAAGTGGGAAGGAGGCAGAGACAGAGCACGTGGGAAGTGTAAAGAAATACTTGGTTCCTGTTCCAGAGAGTTACTAATTCATGCTAAGCAGGGTGGCTGTGTGACTAACTTGGCTCAGCCCACTTAGAGTATCCTCTGACTTTAAAAATGATCTGCATCCATAGCAGGCTGTTTTCTAAGGCAGCTTAATATTTCATCAGAGCTGCACTTTTAACATCTTTTTTATTTTCTTCCTTGTCTTCTAGAGCACGGAGTTCTCAGAAACCCCATCTCCAGACAGTGACTCTGTGAACTCTGTAGAGGGACACTCTGAGCCATCCTGGTTCAAAGACATCAAGTTTGATGACAGTGACACAGAGCAGATTGCTGATGAAGGAGAAGATAACTTAGCCAGTGAGTTTCAGCTGTGTCTTGTGCTCACTCTGCCTTCTCCCTTGTTATCCTCAGTCCTCAGAACATAGTAGTTTAACCATGTCTGCTTTATGTGTGTGTGTGTTTGTGTGTGCATGTATGGGGCTGTAAGAATTAAAGCAAACTGTAACCTAACTAGTGCTCCTGTATCTTATGATGGATACAGTATTTTATATTTAGTTGCAACTGGCAAAACTATACTTTTAATGGAGGAGAAGCATGTAAATTACTGCCTTCTGTTTCTCAAGCAGAATTCTGCTTGATTTGGGCCCTATAGCAATGCGCTAAAGAATGCCCAATATATTGGCATGCACACCTGAAGGTAAGATTAGAACTATAAAAATACTGTACTCCTGTGGTATTGCACACTGGTCTTTATGTAGTAAAGACAATTTTTCTCCTCTCCGATGCCCTCATGATTCCCATTTGAACCCTTCTCCTCCCTGTATCTTCCCCTTACCCAACACTAAAAGACTCCGCCAGCCCTAGCAAGCGCACTTCAGTCAGCAGCTTCCAGTCCACAATGGATAGTGATTCAGCCGCCTCCATCAGCCTGAATGTGGAGCTGGACAACGTGAACTTCCATATCAAGAAGCACTCCAAGTACCCACATGTGCCCCCTCACCCTGCCGACCAAAAAGGTATGAGGTAGTCACCAGCTGGAGTTGCACATGATGGAGAGCTGGGCCATAATAACACTGACCTGTTTGGGCACTATTTTTGTAGCTGTCTTACGGAGGGGGAAATATGGTTAGTTGGCACTCGCTTGCAGTTTTGATGTGCTCACCTCTGAGGAGGCTCAGTAGACCTCTTGAAACACCTTCTCTTCAGAGTGTGTAACTTCCCCTGGGACTTTCTCTTGCAGTTGAAACAAAGTCTCCCGTCTGTACATATAATGAGGCAGATCCACATACACAGTTTCTGACTAACGGGGGTTGAAAAATAGTCTGTGCCTAAACCAGTTTGCTATATGTTAACTTGCTTGAGATTAAACTGGAAAAGCGAGCCAGAAATAAAACTCCAAACAAAACCTGGACAAAATTAACTTGGAAGAGGTCTGTGCTGACTTCTAATTGTGGAACACTTCTTCAAAAGAGAGCATCCACTTAAGGGAAGTAGGAAGAAATCAGGTACTTGGTGTTCAAAACTTCTCTGGAAAGAAATAAGTACCAAATTGAAAGGCTAAGCAAAATCCTTATGGAAAAAATAATGTACTTCCCTGTTGACAACTGCATTCTCTAAATTGGACAAGGGCTGACTGAAACTAGGGCTTGCCTCTGGCTTGGGTCTCATATATTCTAGTTGCTTTACATGCTGGGGAGCAGCTAATGTCTTTGTTCTGCTTCCTTGCCTAAGGTTACATCAGCTTTGTAGACTTGTATCTTTGGCTGCTCTTAAGGAGTCTCTTGTTCTTAATTATTCTTTCACCCTTACCCCTTCAGTATTTCCAACTTTAAAAGATGATCCAGTGTTAAATAATGAATTGGTCACAGCTGACTTTGAAAGCATTTTAGACATGGGTGAGAGAGGCAAATTAGAGGGGGCATTTGTTAGTGCCTGTCATAGTCACCTCTTGTTATTTACTGAAGTATGTCTAGAAAAAGGGAAATCTAACTGCTTATTTCCTCCCTGCCTCCCCCTGAGAAAGGAGCAGAGTAGGGTAAAAATCTAAGTTGATGTCAGGTGTCTCAACAGTAGAGATGTGTTATCAGCGTTACTGACACCAACTCATTGTTGATTCCATTCAACTTGTTTCTAGTTCATGCCCTAATCAAATGAAAAGCTAATGCATCTGCAGGGAAGGAAAAGTTGGAGAGGGTGAATATACTGATAAATTCCTTTTAGGAAGCAGGGGTGCTGGATTAAATGAGTTAGAAATAGGCCCAGGTGTGCTTCAGTATCCTATGATATCACAGCTGTGGCAGGTTTCTCTTTATCAGTGTGTGTTGAGAGTAAAGTGGGTAGTAGTTAGTTTGGCTTGGCCAGTGTTAAAGGACTGATAGAATGATAGTCCTGGTTTCAGACATATCTGAGTCTTTATCTCCATATGTGAAAAGCAGAACATGATGAAGGGGAAATGTAAGAAAAGCTAGTTCTCTTGGAAACTGATAACCAAATCAAGGTTTCTCATAGCCACAGTTGAAGCTTTTCTGAGAAAGATTTTGACGATGAAGAGCTTGGAGAAAATCAGTGGAAAAGGCAAGTGGTGATGGGTCTGAGAGGAGTGAGATTTCTGTCTTTGAATTACGTATATTGGTAGCACTCTGCTATCTTTGCTGAATCTCTGCTGACTGGTGTGTGTTATCTGTTCCTGAAGTGTGTGGTCTTTTAACTAGGTTATGCTGTAGGAGTGTAGTTGGTACTGAAAACTGGGAACAATTTATTTTAAGAGAATGGATTTCCCTTGAAGAGGAAGTATCAGTAATATGCCCAGAATTGGCATAGGGTAAAGGTGTGAGTCACTAAAACGCACCGTGAAGAGGTAGGTATTATCCTGCAGCTTTTGGAAAAATCTGTTCCCTCTGCAAATACAGAGTCTCTACAGGAATGTCCTAACCAGGAAGCAGCAAGTTAAAATGAATTGATAGTGTCCTGAATAGCAAGAAACACTTGGCAATAGGGAGACTGTAATTTCACAGGTACTTAGATATTCATTATTTGAGGCCTTCAAAATTAGGTGGGACAATATCCTACAGTGCATACTGCAAAGCCTAGAGTAGTGAAATGCGTGACTGTTAAATATTAAAGTCTGAGTGCAAAGACTTCCGTTTTATTTTCCTGATTTATCCTGGCTATATTTGACAAAAGATGCCATCCAAGATGTTAGAGAGTATCACAATGATTAGACGGTCAAAACTAGATGGTTATGTTTCTATGTAAAATAGGACGTGGTTATTTTAAGAACAGAGTACTGTAGTTAATCAGTGACATGGTGTGTCTGCTGCTGTCAAGGATCAGTAACTTCCCTATGACTGTTATAGACATGTATTTGGCTTGAATTCATTTAAGTAGTCTTTTGTCATTAGACTGGATGGCAGTGACTTAATTTCCTTTGAAATAACACAGTAAAACTGAAGATCACATCCACCTTCTGAGGCTAGTAACTCAATTTCCTCACAACTGGTAAATTGCAGTCACTGGGGGAGGACTCATAGGGCAAAACATCAGTGCTAGAAGTGCAGGTCAACTTTGATTTAAGTGGTTAGTGGGTTTCTTCAAATGATTAAGGGATATGCAATTTCCACCAGTCACAGAAGTCAGCTGCTTTGAAGCAATTGCCTGTGATGTGACAGCTGTGTTTTACAATAGTGTGGTTTGTATATAGTCTGAGTCTAATGGCAGGACTTCTTGTGATGTTACAGGCTGACTAATGTCTGGTGTGTTTTCATGGAATTCTAGTTACTCCAAGTTAGTTGGCTTGTAGTATCGTACAAGTAAGTATAGTGACTCATTTGTAGTATCACTGTCTAAAGACAATGGTACTTTATAGTGTCTATCAAAATAGGAAACAAAGTTCATTTGCTTTCTGCATTTAAATTTGGGAAAGAGATAAGTGATTTATTTTAAAGTTGCTGTTTTTAAAAAGTTATCAATATGGGAAGCTTTGTTTTCTAAATGTCTTTGCAGCTAGATATCCTTGAGGTATTTTGGGCAGCTAGTTTTTGATGCCTGCATCTAGTTAGGAGGGGGAAAGAGAAGAGCATCTGAATAGCTATGACACAATTCCTTACCACCATTGCTTGCCAAGCTTTAGCGTGCTGTTATCAGGAGCCCTCCTGGTGCACCTGTTGGGAAAGTGCACCTTGGTTTTCAGTGGGTACTTGCGGATGCGTGCATGCTTTTTTGTGTACCTAGAAAAAAAGCTGAGGTTTCAGGCCAGTCCATTTTGATGTTTAACCAGAGCAATCTGTAAGGTGTGTAAAAAATGTACTTGCTGGTTTCCATTGGAGACCTGTGAGTTTGTGTGCATTTTAGTATTTGCTTTCAGTGATGCCCTTGAATCGGACCTAAGAATTCGTGTTCTGGGGTGGGTTGTTTTGGTGGACCTCTTCAGGGGAGCTTGTAAGGCAGTCACTTGATAGCTCACTGCTTACAGACAAGGCTATAAAAACCACTACACGAACTTCCTCCTCCCCCTCCTGCTCCTTCTTTGGAGCATGATGCATCTGGGGATGATGTGTAAGAAATGTGCATTAGACACTCTCACCATCTGAAACTCACACCTGTGAGTGTGTTATCTGTCCAGTCTATGAGGAGATATGGTATCTTACCATGTCAGGAATTTCTCAGGGCACAATTGGAAGCAAAATTGCAGGAGGTGAAGCTGTATTGAAGAGAAGTGTGACTGGTTTAGAGGTGCCACCCGTGTCTTTGACTAGAGCATAACTAAGGTTAGGTTTCAGCTAGGGATAACTGCTGCCTTTGCTGTGTCAGTCAGGTATATATGTCAGACCTAATGAGCGTGTTCACAGTAGAGGCTTCTGCCCTAAGGCTGTTGCAAGGTGGAGAGGGATGAAAGTGCTAGTATACATGCTCATGTGAAGGTACAGCATGACATGACTCTCTAGGTAGTCTGTGGGGTTGTGGGTGAATGAATGCTGAGGGTGAGCCAGCTTTTATCAAGCAGTAGATTATGTGTAATGTTAAATTCTGAATCTAAGCACAAGGTGAAAGGAACCTGCAAACAACTATTAAGCTGCAAGGGGAGCTTGCAGTTTCTCTTTGGCACATTGATCATCTATTCAGTATACGTTTTCAAACTGGGCAACTGCGGACAAGCTCAGGTTTTGAAAATGGTGGCATGTGAAGGGTCTATTGAGTGCTGCTGTTCAGAGACTTGTGATTGTTTGTGTCGTGCCAGCTCTCTGTTGCTTTCTGTTGGTGTGTGAAAGCTGCCTGGCTTGCCTTCTGTTTGTGGCAGTAGCTCTGGACCATTCTCAGGGAATGTGATATAGAGTTAGCTTCAGACTTTGGATTTTTGCACTGTATGAGTGCTTGGGCTATTGTAGTTGTTTTCTCACTGTACAATCCCTTTGTACAGCAAAGGAACTAATTAAAGGCACAACAATCTAATGGCCTGTAGAGAAAACAAGCTTTTTATAGCCAGCCAGCCTGCATGAAAGATCAAGATCTAGCAAACTAAACAAGAGTGGTACATCTTCTTTCTCATATGTAAACTGTTATATCTCTCTTTTTTTTTTTTTTCTTTGTTGCTGGGAGTACCCCTCTGTCAGCATTGATTCCTCAAAACGCTTTAAACTGTTCTAGACTTCAGATTTCTAGGTTTTGAAAGGCAGGCTCTTTTGTTTCCATCACCATGTAAGATAAATCTTATGGCTGAGAACTTCGGTCTAAGAACTTCATTGGAGTGTGAAAGCAAGATGGCTTTTGAAGCTGTGTTTTTAGACCAAAGTGAGGAGGCCATTCCCTCTTTGGACATTCCTATGGTGTCTGTTTGCAGTTTAGCACATTTGTATTCAGATTGAGAGAAGTGTGGCCTGAGTCAATGGGAAAAGCAAACTTTTAACTCTTAGTTCAGTGTTTGCTCGTGTCTCCTTTGTTTTGTTTCTTCACAGTAATAAGTACTATTTTCTTGTCATCTTAGAACTTTTCGATAGAACAAGAATGAGAGGATATTCTTGTCTTTAACACCCATCAAGCTTTTGCTAAATTGGTGACTAAACACTTAGATGAGTAATGCTGCTGCTTCTGGTGTGGGTGTGTACATCCTAATTATATGGGCGCACCAGTGTAACCTGTCATTTTCTTTGTCTCCGCCTATCTCCCTCTTCTCTCTTCTTTCAGAGTATTTGAATCCTGAGAACGGAGGGCAGCAGATGTTCTCCATAAGTGATGCTTTTATTAAAGGTAAGAAGAAGCTTAAAATGTTGCTGTTGTGCAGTTTTAATATAATGATGGAAGCTCCTCAATACTCCTTTAATAGGGTGTTGACTCTTCAGAAATACTTACTTGACAGTAAGTCTGAACTTATTTGTGACAAAACTGATAGATAATCTATACTGTAACTTTTTTGAATGCACTTTCAAGCTTAAGTTTCTTTCACTTCTTGGATTTCTCCATTCAAAAGCACTTAAAGAAAAGCTTTTACTTGCTTGGAGTTGGTTTTTTTTTTGAGCAAGTCTAAGTGCCAGGTCTGTTCACAACATTCCCACCCACAAACTTATGTAACTGATCTTTAACTTTCTCTGCAAGCAAATGAAGATGTGATTTTGATTAGTTTCTGTGCTTCCACAGCATAGCTTAAAGCTTCATCTCTTAAATCTTTCTGAGTTTTTTTGTCATCAGTACCACCACCACCATTGCTACTTCTGAAATGTACTTCTGAAATTGCCATTAGATGTAGTTGTGAGTTGTAAAACCTGTGTGCCCTCTAGTATTTGTGACCAGGTGAGCTTATGGGATTTTGTCCCAGTTAACGGTATTGATTTTGATGAGCTTGTAAGAGGAAGAAATAAGGGGAAAACCCCAGTGTCTTTGCAGCCAGAAAATAAAGTCTTTGATGCTTAGGTTTTAACTGAGCTTTTGCAGGAGAAAGAAAAGGGGATATGACTTCCGTTAATATTCTGCACAGCTAATTTTGGGTATGGAACATCTGGAAGAAGTTAACTGTTGTTTTTTAAGTCCTTTTTTTTCCATTCATCCTTCTCAGATTACTATTTTTTGAGGATTTTGCAGTTGGATCATGCACTCTGGGAAGTTTTAAGCTTGAACTCTGAAGGCTTACTACTTGCTGGTGAAAATTTTTACACTACTAGTGTATGTGACTTATAATCAGCCATTATGAGAATGGGAAGCTTATAACTTCCCTCTGTAATATCATAATACCTGTATGGGAAGCAATCTAGTAATTCTTTCAAAGCACATAAATCTCTGCTGAAAGAACGTCCAATCTTGGTACTGCAAACCAGAGAAGTTTTAAGGTGTTATTACAGAACATAGTGATTGAAAGTGGAAGGCCTACTCTAAGTGAGGACTGTTTTATGATGTTGAAACCCACTTTCTGTTCCCAAAGTGGAAATGGCTTTAGTTCATACTGACATTTAAGATTTAGAAATAAATATGTTCAGTGGATATAGCCTTCATTGGAATCCTGTTTGTTGTAGCAGAGGTACACCTATGTATAATATGATGGTTATGAGGATGGACGTGAGAAAATGTGCTGAGGTCTTTTGAAAAGCTTGTGCCACTTTCTTGACAGAAGATCCTTGAGAATTCTGTAATATTAAATACTGTGACATAGCTGCCAGCAGGCTTGTTCATCTAGGCTCGCTCTGCACCTGAGCAGCAAGGAGGTGGTGTGTGGGGTCAGGGCTGCAAGTCACCTAAAGGCTCAGAAGCATGACGTATGAATTAGTAGCATAGCATTTCTTTAAAATCTGTCTGGGAGGTGTGTTAAACAAGGCCTCTACAAAGATATTTTTGATACCTGTGCTGCAGCCTGACTGAAATAACTAGATCTTTTAATGCCACTTAGACGTAGATGCTTCAAATCAGCTGCTTTTTGTCAATCAAGTCAGTGCCTTGGACTAATGCTGTAAGTCTGAAAGGTATTATGGTTATGTATTATGAATGTACATAATATTTTTAATTTGTTGCTTGTTTATAGGCAAAACTGGGATATAAGATTCAGTTTTTTAAATCTTGTCTTAAACTTGGTAACAGTTCAATTCCAGAAAACTGATCTATACGGGCAGTACAAGAATTTTAGTAGCTCACATTGCCTTGGTAGACTCACCACTTTTATACTCAGTACTCTTTGCATCATCATATTACCATGACATCTAGCTCAAACTCAGTAATTCAAGAGGCTTAGGCTTATGTCTTAGTAAAGTCTTCCCATTTCAAACTAGCCTTTCAGAAAGATACAGGCATTCAGTTGTGACCTTATATTAATGTTTGTTTGTCTCTTGCAGAGTCGTTGTTCAACAGGAGGGTGGAGGAGAAGTCCAAAGAACTCTTTTTCACACCCCTAGGCTGGCATCACAGCAATCTGGATCTGCTGAGGGAAGAGAATGGGGAGAAACAAGCTATGGAAAGGCTGCTGTAAGAAATATGTAGAAAAAGGAGTTTGCATATATTGACTAACAATTCCTGAAGCCACTCTGCCCCACCAGCTTTCAATGGGACTTTAATTTAGAGTGGACAAAACAAGGATTTAATTTTAATTGTGAACACCACATTTTCTTATACTGTATTTTGATTGCTTGTTTCCCTGTGTTTTTTTTATATATTGAAGTGCAGGACCAGAGTTGATTGTAGAACATTCTAGGCAACTCTTCCTTCAGAGACTTCCTGCACTCTAAATGTTAAGAAATTTACTTCTGAAATGCAACTTCAACTAATCACTGTTACATGTATTTTTCTTATGGGACATCTTATTTGTTTTCAGGTCTGCTAATCACAACCACATGATGGCACTGCTTCAGCAGCTTCTGTACAATGAGTCCCTGTCACTGTCCTGGAGGGATATCATTGTACCTGTGGTCTGCCAGGTAGTTCAAACTGTAAGGCCTGATGTCAAGAACAGAGATGATGACATGGATATCCGCCAGTTTGTTCATATCAAAAAAGTAAGTATCAAACAGTGGATGTAGGGAAATGAAAGGATGCAGCTGCTGACAGCACCCCTTGTTTGAAGAGTCCCCTTCATGCTACCCCCAGCATGTTTAGTGGTGTAACTGGCCAATGTAGCCTTTCAGTAAGGTGGGATTCTAGAAGTTGCGTAGAAGGAACTTTGCATACTGTGAAAGATGCTTCAATGCCCTGGAGCTGACCTCTTCTTTTAGGCTGCAGGAGGTAGCAAAGAGCAACACTTTTTTAATGACTTACTTCCTTTTTCGGTTTCTGCTTGCTTTGCGCTTAGATTGGAGATATACTGAGTGCTGGATAACTAGCTTGCAGAACTGTGTAGCAATCTGTTACTCTATAACTATCTATTATGGAGGATCAAACTCCTCCCATGTGGAGTACAGTGACTTTCCTCAAGAGGAAAACTTAATTGCTGTGGGATAGTGCATCCGGTTCTGCCAGATGGCGCAGTGTTGACATGGGTGAACTGTAAAGCTGGAGTTGTGGTGTGCAGTTTCTTCTGAGGGGCTGATGTGAAACTGACATCCAAAGAGCTAGTATGACTGAGGATCAAAGGCTCAGCCTTGTTTTTCTTCGATAAAATTCACCTCGGGAGGCCTTTTGTATTTGGAAGCCATGTAAGATATGAGAATCTCATACTCCTGGTGGCATCTCTTCAGGCAGCATCAGTTGTTGCTTTCCCTCCTGAATCTCCATTTCAAAGAGCAGATATTCAGTGGTGAAAGCTCTTTGTTGCTGTCTGCTGTTTTCACATGCTGATAACAAAAGTGTACTCTGAAACGTGTTATTCAGAAACCCATTTCATGTTGTTCATTATTCCTGTGGTTGGTTGTAACTGTAGGAAGATTAGTCAAGTGTTTGCTGTGTTCAGATATTAGGTAGAAGTTTGGGTTTTCTCTCCTTTGTGTTTTCCTTTCCTTACAACTTGTTTGCTGTCAGTCGAAATGGCATGTGCAAAGGGATATGCTTCTGATGGCCTATAGAAGTTAGGTTCCCTTATCTTCCAGAACATACCCAGTTTAACAAACATGCATTTGTTGGGAGGGGCATAGAGATCCTGGAACTTAATACATATTTTTATGTTGTCCTTAGTTTACCAGACTTTTAAAGAAAAGATTTGCGCGTCCAGCGTGACTGTATCTGATGTTTCATCTGATAGCTAAGGGTGTAGCAAAAGTTTGCACATCAGCTACAATAGGTATTCTATGTATTAGGTTTACTGCATTAGAAGTTATGGGAGTGTATGATGCTTGTAAAATGTTCTTTGCTTCATTAGATTCCTGGTGGAAAGAAATTTGACTCCATGGTGGTGAATGGATTTGTTTGCACTAAGAATGTTGCACACAAAAAGGTAACGTAGGCTTGACTAATCAAGTGCTGGCTAATATTTCATGCTGAGGAAGCAGATGTGCTGTGATTTCCTTTTTGTGTCATGTTTTTGTCTGTCACCAGTCAGGAGGGTTGCAAGCTTTCTCTAGTCTGAGTCCCTAAACAAGAATGGCTTTTAAAGCATTTCTTTTCCAAGCTGTTTTCTTTTAGCCCAGAGATTTGGGGTGGGGGGAAGATTTTCTCATGCACATATAGAAAAGCATCCTTTCTACCCCTACAGCCTCAGAAGGTGTCTAATAATTACCATAAGTTTTAGCCAGAAAAAAGCTTTTGTAGTTTTAGCTTATGACAATGTAGTAAAGCGAGCCTTTAAATAAAGCAGGAGGTCAAGATAGAAGTGATCTGGATAGAGGCTCCTAAGTGTATCATAACTTTGGATTTCTTGAAGGTGACTGTAGAAACCTCTAATATTGCACTCTTACTGGACAGTAACTGTGAAATACCGAAACTGAGTGTAATAGCTTCATAAGAAGGAAGAATGTATAGTTGGGGGGACAGCTGAGACACTTTTGGGAGAGGGGGTTTATCATGAGAAGTCTATCTCCTTGTGTACACTTTATCTTCCAGATGATTGCTTTTTTGTTCTAACAGTTTTTGTGTTTTCTTTTTAGATGAACTCTTGCTTAAAAAATCCCAAAATTCTTCTGCTGAAGTGCTCAATTGAGTACCTGTATCGGGAAGAAACAAAGTTTACCTGCATAGACCCTATAGTACTTCAGGTGAGAGCATGCTTTTGTTCTTGGTTAAGACAAAATATGATGATCAGTGTATATCTGATTCGTTTCTTTCAGTGTGTAAAGTGGAGTTGAGTGAGATTGCATAGGAAAGAGAAAAATCTCATCTAGCAGCTAGGGAAGAGAACTGCTGCAGTAAATACAATACAAGCTGGTGGTCTTGTAACTTGACTACAAAAACCATCAGCACATGTACTGAGAGTGATCTTCTGATCAATTAAACGCAGCATCTTAAAAAACGTAGGGTTTTTTTTTTAATGATACCCTGTATAAGGAACATACGGTTCCTTATTACAGAAGGTCAGAGCTAGGTATGGTTTAGTGTGTGAAGAAATGGTTGAGAAGTTACTGTATCTGAGGGTTAAGTTGGACCCATATTATTTCTTGTCAGGCTTGAAAAAAAATGGAACAATCGCCAACCTAAAAAAGTGACTAACTACAAAGAGTCACTTTAAAACAGGTGCCCTGCCCCTGTGAGCAGGGGGGTGCTTCAAATATGGAAACACTGAGATGGATAGACCTTTTCTTTAACACACTGCATTCCTGTCTGAGAATGGTCTTCGGGTGTTTGTCAGGATACTCATAACAAGTGTATCGGGTGTCCTACTGGGCTTGAGCCATGAGGTTTGTTTCTGTATTTGATTATTTCTTTAGCATGCATTTAAACCCAAATTTATTTGTTGATTAGTGGAGAAGATTACAGGTATGAAAGACTTAGCAGTAGAACTTGTCTCTGCTCTGCCTAGTGAGCTAATTTTCTAGTAAAAGCTTCAGCTGATACATGTCCTTTTTCTGGATGGGGTAGAAGTAGCTTCTGAATACCTTCTAAATGTTGGTCTCTTATTATTTCAGCATCTGCTTTAGAATGTGATCTGCATTAAAGTCTTACAGGACAGAAAATACTACAGAAATGCTACTTAAGTTGAAAAGATTAGCTTCTAGCAAAAGCTGTATCTTTGCTACATTAACATAATGTTTGTATTCTGAGTGGCTGGCAAACTGCGTTTGTGGTATCTCTTGCACAGAGCTTCTAAAACCTGACTGTTGTTAGCTGCATTAACACAGTAGAAGCTTGTGAAGTTATATCCTCCTCAGTATAGGCTTTTAATTCAGATGGAGTTAAAGCTCTGTGTTCTCTTTCTGTGCATAGAAATAGAATTGTGAAGGGGATGGTGAGATGAAGCCAGAAGGTGGGCATGATTAGAAGAGCAATTTTTCAGTGCACAGCATTTTGGATCCCACTCCAGGAGCACTGTCTCCAAATACAGGTTTAGGGACTGAAGTTCTGTGTATAGACTAGTAGAGGTGTATAACACTGGCATACACTTAGTGAACGGTAGTGGCAGAGTGCCAGCACTCAACATTAGCATGTATCTAAAGATGGAAAGCATAATACTGCAAAAGCTGTGGTTTAGGATGCTCTAATTCTAGCAGCTTTCGAACATGAGGACTTTTTCTGTGTAAGGATATAAGGTTCAGGTATCTATGTTTGGATTCTGCTGCAAGTCTCTTACTTCAGACTGTCTTCGGACAGCATCCTTATGTGCAATTAGTGCATGTAGCAGATTACTGATAAACTGAGTATTGTGCTGTGGGGATGATAATGTGCACAATGTGCAACTGATGGTGGTTTCTGGATAGCTGTTTTCCCTGTTTTTATAGGAATGGTCAGTGTGTAAATGACAGAGAAAGTATTATTAAGATGGGTTTGTTGTAGTTAAGTGTTGTTCTTAACATACTTTGTTCCTGTCTGCAGGAGAGGGAGTTCTTGAAGAACTATGTACAGCGGATAGTTGATGTCAGGCCTAATTTGGTCCTTGTTGAGAAGACTGTGTCCCGAATTGCTCAGGACATGCTCTTAGAGCATGGTATCACTCTGGTCATCAATGTCAAGCCGGTGAGTGTTTCCTGTCAAAGTGAGACTGGGTCTTGTGGTAGATCTCTTTGCTTTCTTCAGGAAGCTTGCTACAAGGAGAAGTTAGAGATTTCTTATTTCTGACTCTAACCAAACCTGAGGTCTCTTTTGATGGTACTTCTCTTCCAAAAAGACAGGACAGGCAAACCTAGAGAGTACTTTTCCTTAGCTATTCACAGCTACTCTGCTGTGTCCTTATACCCTGACTTGGTTCTGGGTAACTTTAGCACCTATTTGTAGCAAAACCTGCATGGGTCCACAGTGATCGCCAGACAGCCTCTCTGTCCTCATGGAACAGGATGCAGATGGCCAAACACAGCAGCTATGGGAGCTGGCTGAGCTTCTGATAGCCAGTACTGTGGTGACTACACTATACCTCCTGGAAATGTTTCACTTGAATAGATACAGATATCTCCAAGGAAGGGCACAATCTTACCTCTCACCAGAAATATTTTCTGCTTTTCTGAGATTCTTGTATGTTTTGGTTGTGTGTTTGTGTGACTGTGTTTAACCCAGAGTTTGCATCTCAGTGGGATGTTCCCTTGGTCACACTGCCTTGCTTGTTTGTTTTTTTAAGAGCAACCTAAAGGTGCCAGTGCCCTATTTGCACTGCAGATTCTTACTGTTCTTTCAATTTTGCACAGCAAGTGTTAGACCGGGTGAGTCGAATGACCCAGGGAGACTTAGTGATGTCAATGGATCAACTGTTGACCAAACCACGTTTGGGAACCTGTCATAAATTTTATATGCAAGTTTTCCAGTTGCCCAGTGGTGAGTAAACTTGACGTGTCTTAGCTTGTGTTTGTGAAAGGATAAATGTTTTGCTTCCCTTAACAGGATCTAAAGTGTTGGGTGCCTTATGTGATCAAGTGTCATCCTTCCTACTTATCTTTCTTTACACTGTTACATCTTGGAACTACAGTGAACTAACTGGCTGTGGACATAAAAGCGTGATCTAACTAAGATGAAACATGCTAGGTTTTAATTAGGCTGAAAATACTGCAGAATGGAGAATTCAGTCTGTCTGGGCACCTGTTCAGTTGCTTAACCATCCTCACCGTAAGGAATTTTTCCACATAGAAACAGAGCCAGTACAGCCTGGGTTAGAAGGGACCTAAAAAGATCACCTGATCCTACTTTAACATATCCAATCAAGATTTGCCTCATTGCAATTTGTGCAAGCTG
The DNA here is from genome assembly GCA_009867235.2 of Psittacus erithacus. NCBI lineage: Eukaryota > Metazoa > Chordata > Aves > Psittaciformes > Psittacidae > Psittacus > Psittacus erithacus. Next base: position 36,256 of record WYDI02004267.1, on the reverse strand, counting down.
CCCCATGTCCAATCATTGTGCACCTTTGAGAAATCGTGTTCCTTTTTCTCTGTAACTTCTTTTTGGCAGTGGAAGTCTGAAGGAAGAAATGCTGCTTTACAGGTTCCCAGTGGTGCTAGCACACATAGATGCTGTTCATGCAAGTCTTTGTGGAGGTGCAGTCTTTGCATCTTGTCTTCTTCCACTTCCCCATGCCACCTTCCAGCCTTTAAATTGCACTCAAAATCATGTAGGCTTTTGACTTGTAACGATGAGCAAATGTGCCTGGGAGCATAGTGGTTTTTTGCTTCACTGCTGCAGTCTACGGTGATCTTAGAATAGGCTGTTTAGGCCAACATGTTCCACGTGGCCTTCACTTGGACTTTTTGATGATTTGTTTTACAAAAGGGAGAAGTTCTATAGCAAATGCTTGTTTTGCTTGCAAAAAATGTTATTTTAGCACAGAGATGTGAATTTTTGCAGCTGGATTGTGCTCCCAATGTTACTTGCTCTTAGCCTGCTAGACTTTTCAGTGTGTGAGATAGCTAAGAGCAGGTTAACTGTAGTTCTCATCTTAACTCCTATGTTGGTTTTATTTTCTTCTAGATCAGACAAAAACCCTGATGTTCTTTGAAGGGTGTCCCCAGCACCTGGGTTGCACTATCAAGTTGTGTGGTGCTGCAGAGTACGAGCTGGCCCGTGTGAAAGAGATTCTGATTTTCATGGTCTGTGTGGCTTATCATTCCCAGCTGGAAATTTCTTTCCTTATGGACGAGTTTGCCATGCCCCCTACTCTGACCAGAAACACCTCCTTTCACTCCCTTATTGAGGAGCCAGGAGATGAAAATGAGCAACAGAGCCTCTTCAATGGTGAGGATTTCAGCACAGCAGTCAGAGACATTGAACTATCTTCTGAAAAACTGCCTGTAATCTCTGAGTCCGTGTCCTCTGATGATGTCAGCTTGCTTGAACAAAGAGGTTTATTTGAGAGAGATGAGCAGGAGAACAGTCAACTGGAAACTGCATCTTCAAAACAGCAAGAGCACCACAAATTGGAGTCACAATTTCCAGTGTTCAACTCTGTACCTCCTGCAATACCTGAAACATCCCTGCTGCCCCTCCATGGCATGGACCAGCACTTGGTCACTCTGGATAGCCAGACACTAGAGTCTTTTCAACAGGCAGATGACCTGCAGGAGTCCAAGAGTCAGATGAGAGTCTTTAGGGATCCTCTCCAGGATGATACTGGTTTATATGTCACAGAGGAAGTAACTTCTTCTGAAGATCGTCTTAAGACTTACTCTGCAGCATTTAAGCAGGAGTTGAAAGATGTAATTCTTTGTATTTCTCCTGTACTGATGTTCCGTGAACCATTTCTTTTGACTGAAAAAGGCATGAGGTGCCCTGCCCGGGATTACTTCCCTGAGCAAGTTTATTGGTCTCCACTTCTTAATAAGGAATACAAAGAGTTGGAGAGCAGAAGGAAGAGACAGTTGTTGCGGGATTTCTCTGGACTACAAGGGATGAACGGGAGTGTTCAAGCCAAGGCTATCCAAGTCTTACCTTCTCATGAGTTGATCAATACCAGAATAGCAGAACATTTAAGTGATAGCCAGAGCTTGGCCAAAATGCTGGCTGACTATCGGGCCAGAGGAGGGAGGATACTACAGAAAAATGGAGATCCCTTTGTGCAAAATAGGGAGGTGTCTAGTGTCCTTACTGGAAAAACTGGCTGCAGGAATGAAGAGGATGAAAAGGGACTGGCTCAGAGTGAATCCTCATGGTCTCATAAGGTAAGATTCAAAACTATGCTACTGAAAAACCCAGGTTACATCAGTTTTGCGTGGTATTACAGAAGGCATTAAATGTTAAACCAGAATTGGGGCCTGGTGATTAGTTTGGTTTTATTTTTTTTATTTGTGTGGGTTTTTTTGGCTTTGTTTTTGTTTGTTTGTGTGTTGCTTTTGTTTTTTGACTGGATTGAGACTGCATTTTAGCTTGTAGCACTCTGGGCACTTAAACAAGCCTGTATGACCAGGGAGCGTAGGGGTATAAGAAAGCAGAACAAGAGACTGACTGCAGAATTTCTCTGAAAAGGGAAGAAGTTGTGAGACTGTACTTCCTGCAGAATGCACAAAGTGCAGAATCAATGTATGACATGGCCTGTTCAGCTCAGCTGTACATGAAAATGAGTTCATAAAGGGGGGTGGCAAACATCAGTAGTTTCTGAAACTGAGCTTTCTTGGTGCTTGTATTGGTGATTTCTAAAAGCGTAATATTTCCATCTTCAGAGGACTTAATGTCATGGAAAATGCAGTAAGCTGTAGTTACAGTGAAGTATTTGATTGTAAAAGTTTGAGTGATCTGAGGAAATGGGAGAATCTTGTAATGGAGGGGAGGAATCTTTGAAAATTCAAAGGAAGGGAATATGTGATTGTGATCAAAATATTTAAAGTTTTGGGGAAACTGCTATTAAAAATAGCAGTTGGGACTTTCTTGAACTGGAAGCTGTTCAGGAAAATAGTTTATGAACAACAGTAGCAGAACTAATATCTTGAAATAGTCAAACGTCTGCTCCCTGAGCCAATCAGCCTTCAAGCTCATGAGCAGAAGTCACTATTTAATGGTGCCTATGTAGCTTCACAGGCTATAATATTACAAACTGTAAGACTAGCCCTTGCTCTGGATCAGACTGGTTGATGCTGTTTTAAATTTATTCAGTGGTCAAAGAAAAGTATTTGGTAAATTCATAGTTCTGTAGGGTGTGGAAGGGAAAACAGCTCCATTCTAACAGTGCTGGTAAATCTCTTCACAGAGGACAGTAAGTTGGAAGTCTTTCTATAGCCTGAATGAGTAATTGAGGCAGATTTAGGCTGCAAGGTGTCCTAAACCATACAGTGCTTCAGAAACTTTGGATGTTTGTCTTGGGGCTTTTGTTGTTTTACATTTCTCTTGGCTTCCTTTCCACAGAAACACATATATGCATTGCTTTCATTAGGCATATTAGTTATGCTGTTTTAAAACTGCAGTTGGCAATTATACATGGTACAAGTCTGCCTAAAGCTCAGAGGTAATGCAAGGTTAATCAGTACAAAAGGAGCAAACAGAGATTAATCTTTAAATAAAATTACTGGAATAGAATTTTGTCATCAGGAGTTGTGTGTAGATGGAGGTGTCTGCAACCAGTAAATGAGTTTTTCTCTCTCTACCAGGTGGATTGCCTGAGTCCAGTAAACCATCAGAGGCTCTGTGTTCTCTTCAGTAGCTCTTCTGCTCAGTCCAGCAATGCTCCGAGTGCCTGTGTTAGCCCCTGGTATGAAAATTACTTCTCTACAGCCTGTATAGTTGCTATCTTTTTTTATCTAAGTCAAGGTCAATGCTTGCTTCATAGCAGTATTTCTTTGAGGACTTCTTGGTAGATTGTGCCCAACCTACGACAGGAACTGTTGCCAGAAGAATTTGGTCTTTACCTAGCCAGGTGGATCCAGGGCATGGATCCTTTGTAATCCGTGATTGCATGAATGATAAAGCCAAGCCTATAACCTACTAGTTTAGTTGATCCTTTCACTGCAGAGTAATGTATGTGTGCGGAGGGGACTGTATGCAGTTTTGTGGGGAAGTGTTGGTGTATATAAACACAAAAGAATGTCCAAGCTGAAAAGTAAGCCTTAAGAGAATCTCAGAATACTTCTAGGTTGTATTATTTGAGAGTGCCATTTGAAATATATTGCTATATTTCTCATTTTATTGTCAGCAGCATGAGAAACTTTAACTGTTTCTAGCTTAGGGGGCTGTAATTTGTTAATTGTATGCAACTTATGACACGCTTTTAGCTCTACTAGACAGGACAAGTCTGAAGTGTTTCATCATCTAGCTCACCTGAAAATACAGAGATGGTGCTCTCACAGGGAAAGGTCTAGAGTTACTGTAAAAACTTAGGAATTGACCAAAGAATGTGGTGATAAGCTTACTGAACAGCAGCAATAAGAGGATATAAGTTACTGTTATTAGCGATGTCTGAATTGTGACACCTAAACTGATAGACATTTTAAGTGGCTTGGTCACCTCAGGTTCTAAGAAGATAGAAGTTGCTGTTACATCTTTTAGAAGAATAAGGCTTTCTTAAGGCTGTTTTTATCTTCTTGTAGTGTTCAAGGCTTCAGCCTGTCTAGGTTTCTGTGCCTAGATATTCTTGAGCATGATCTTAAAAAGTGCAGTTGAATTCTATTCAACTTTTAAATGTCAAGTTGAAAGTTGTTCTAGTAATACTCCTGATTTCCCTATCAGCAAACCTAACAGCAGGGATCTAGGAAGGGTAGTCAGGGGATGGGGGGAGGAAAAACATCCCCGAATGTATACAGGGCTGAAAACAAGCCAGCAATGGGTATTGATCTGTGTGCGTAATGGCTGTTGCACAGCTAACAGTGACAGCATCCATCCTCTAAAGCATTCTGTTCTCTGCTTTAGGATTGTGACTATGGAGTTCTATGGCAAAAATGACCTGACACTAGGGATTTTTCTGGAGCGCTACTGTTTCAGGTGAGGAGGAACTTACTCTAAATCTCATTCTAAACAAAACAAACAGACAAACAAAAGCTTTTTGTAGCTCTGTATAGCTGACCCGCCACCCTCTTCATAGTCTGTTCTGCCTGTGCACTTGGGATAATAGCAGAGATTGTTTTGTCCTAGTAAAGCTTACCACTTAAATCTGTTGTTCCCTTTGTTTTATTATCATGCTGTAGTGAAATAGGAACTTTGTTTAAGAATTCACTTACTTGTGCTCACTACTTAAAAGCAATTACATCTACTGCTTTTCCACTCTGTCCCTCTTATTTACTCTAATGAGAAGTGGAACAGATTATGAAACAAGACTTAAAAGTTCATAAAGACAGATTTGTTCATTTAGCGCATACTTGTAGCGATCAGGACTCTTAAGGGCCTAGTTAAGAGTCTGAGTGTGTATTCCAAACAGCTATTTATCAAGACAAGCAACTGTACTGATGACTGTTTTCTGAGGTTCCTATTTGAGCTTTCCTGCGAGTTCTGGAAAGAGCCCTAGTCCTTTAGAATTATCTGAACATCTCAGAGTAAGGCTTTGTCATATCTGCAAGGTGGCTAATGTAAATGCTTCAGAACACTTTTAGCCCTGACGAAGTACTGTGTAATGTAGTTCATCTGACGGAGGTGCAAGTTGTTACATTTCAGTAATGATCGTACTGCCAGAACCCGCTACAGAGTCTCAGCAGACTGTGAAGCTGGATAGGCAGCCTATGGCTTCTCAGAAGACAAGGTTACTCTCTTTCCATTGGCCACTTGCTGTAGCAAAATGCTCTTGATGTTTAGCTTTCTTTGAAGAAACAAGTATTTTTCCTTGTGCTGGTCAGGGAGGAGGAGGGGCTCAGCTGCCACTTTTAAATTCTTATTTCCCTATGCTGACTAGCAGTGTGCTAATGTGAATGCTTCTCAATCTCCTTAGTTTTGGTAATTAGATTTATTTATTTATTTCCTATGAGCAAGGAAGCTCTGGGGTTTTTTTAGGGGTTTTTTTGTTTGTTTCCCCCCCCTCCCCCCCCCCCCCCGGCTTTTTGTGTTTTTGAAGAATTCCCTGTTTCACTTTGGTACCTGAACAATTAAGCCTTTCTTTTTCTGTTTGTTGTAACACTCTCTTCCCTGACTTAAAAGAAACCCAGCCAAAGAAAGTTTATGAGTTTTTACTGTTGAAAGAGGTCATATGGCATTATTTTGTTCGCCTCTTCCTTCAGGAAGCTAAAGCATTACTAGCTTGAAGGCTTTTTGGTCCATCTTTGACCTCAGTAGCCTTTCCTGTGGTACACTGCCAAAGTTATCTTCTAATTTGGTGCCAGGCCCTTCCAGGTTATTGATCCATACTTTGTGGACTACAGGAAGTATGTTGGTAGAAAGAGATTCATTATAAAAAGATAGTGATAGCAACTGGTATTGAGTCACTGCTTTTTAGACCTATATGGTGGCTGTTGGCAAGGGAATTTCCTTGCATGCTTTTCTAAATGAGCACAATTCACTGTAGAAACAGCCCTCACTAAGGCTTAGCAAACTTCTACACTAAAGGTAAACAGTACTGTGATACGGAAAGGCATATTGGATATGTTGAATCTGTTTTTTAGCAGCACCTAGCATGTGATTATTCTTTCCATTTACCTTGATAAGGCCTTCCTACCAATGCCCCAGCATGTTCTGTGAAACACCAATGGTGCACCACATTCGTCGCTTTGTTCATGGGCAAGGCTGTGTGCAAATTGTGTTAAAGGAGCTGGACTCCCCAGTCCCTGGATACCAGCACACCATTCTTACTTACTCCTGGTGTAGACTGTGTAAACAGGTAAGGATGTGGACTTAAGAGTCATTGCTATTCCAGTTTAGTATTCCTGTTGTGTCTGGCTTTGTATGTAAAGGCAGTATTTTTAAGAAAGTGCTCATCCCTGGACCTACTGCTAAACTAGCGCAAAACCTGTTGCTGATACAGGTGTTCTTGTGTATCTAAAAGTTCCTCTTGTGGAGAGGGCTGTTGAGGGTGAAACACCTTGTGTGAGGTAGTTGTGTGGGAAAGTGTCAAATCTAGCTCTAAGAGGATAGGCTTAAATGGAGTTGATGTATTGCTAGAAACCAATTTCTGACACATGTGGAAAATGGAGTTGTTCTCTTAGAGGTGGAGAGTGTGGTCCCTTTCCCTGCAGTGAATCAGTGTGAGCATCAGAAGAATGGGGAAGGGCAGACACTGAAGACCTACTGGCTTAGTAATTGGCTAAACCCACTTGGTATTCTTTGTTCTGGTATGGACTGGGCAGTCTTGCCTTGCATCAAGGTGATGTCTGGACTTCCTTTAGTAGTCATTAGAAAGTAAGTAAAATCTTCATTAGAGGAATGAAGTTGCCTCAAAACCCACAAGATAGTAAGATTGTGTATTATCTGAAACTTGTTCTATAATTTAGCTAAGAAAACATTGCCAACTGGATACTCATCTCTAGCCAAACATTCTAAAACTTAAAAGCCTCCAAAGAGAGAAGAACAAGACTTAATAAAAAAGATTCATGCAGTGCTTGAAATGCAAAACATCCCAATTACCCATGTGGATGACTCAATTCACCTACTCATGCTGTCTTAAACATAAGTGTTGGATTAAAAGATACCTGGAGGAAGTTAATGTAATTACTGAAGGCAAGCCCTCCACTGCTGTGTATACACCTATTCTATAACCTTTTATTTCTGTGTGCTCATGTAAACACTAATATGTTTGTGGCTATTAAGTATGTATAAAGCAGTGGCTACTCTAAGCTTGCAAGCACTGCTGAAGTTGAAATAAACTGCAGAGTAATACCAATGGGTTTGTAGCTGAAGAATCACCAGGGAAAAAGCCTGTGTTGAAACCACTGCTTCTGACCGGATTGCTGGAAATTGTCTCTATGTAGAGAAGTAGCATATCAGAGATAAGCTGTCAAGGATATGTTTAGACTCCCTCAACTTAACACCTCTCCTTATCAACCAGCAATTTTTGTTTATCTGATTTATTTTAACTATATATTTCCCTTACCTTTACATACATGTTCTCTTTTGTTGTTGTTTAGTATGTATCAGGGCTCCAGGTGCTTCTGGTAGTGGGAATACTAGATTGCTGCCTATGTTAGTTTGTCCTTAATCTTGGTTGAAGGATGAAATTGAGACACTTGGCTTTCAATTTTTCAGGTGACACCAGTTGTTCCCCTTTCCAATGATTCTTGGTCTATGTCATTTGCAAAATACCTTGAGCTGAGATTCTATGGGCACCAGTACACTCGAAGGGCCAATGCAGAGCCTTGTGGTCATTCCATTCACCATGACTATCACCAGTATTTTTCCTATAATCAGATGGTGGCATCTTTCAGGTGAGGTCCACTGCTAAAAGCTTCCTTCTCTCTCCCTCTAATACTATGTGAAGCATATAGCTCTAGTAAGGATTCATTAAGTTTGTCCTTCACTTTGAGTATGGCATGGGAGAGCATAACTGCAGTATAATCACAAGTGCAGGGTGCTGGCTTCCAGAGGGCATTCTAGGTTCCATCACTGTCCTGAATGGGGTGGGCAGTGTTCCTAACTTCATGATACAGAAGGAAAAACACTTTTTCTGTGTCTAATCTCAAACCTTCAGAATTTTGTTTTTTCAATTTGATCTGTTATAGTTTTTGCCTAGGAGATAAATGAACAGGGTGTTACTGCTACTAAAAGTAATGAAAACTCTGGCCACTAACAGTGCGCCTCTTCATATAAGGGCCACAAACTGCAGTATGGTATAGAAATAGTACTATGTGGGGCATGTCTTGTTAATAGGCATTGTATTGTCTTCTCAGCTACTCTGCAATCCGGTTGCTTGAAGTGTGTGTCCCACTCCCCAAGATCTACATCAAACGGCAGGCTCCGTTAAAGGTTACTATTTTGCAGGATCTCAAAGATTTCTCTCAAAAGTAAGCTTTGTTTTTAATGCCTTCCTCAGCTTATTTGTATTTTGGGCATTTTGTAAGTAGAATACAGAGCTATTTTTGCTAGTATAGATAAGACTTGCTAAATATTCATAATTTAATGGACAAATGATGGTTTAAAATACATTTGTATGTGCTTATACTTCTAAGGGAGGGTGGTATTGGAATCTTATTAATGACCTTCACCTGCTATACTAATGGATTTTCTCAGACTTTTTGTGGAAATTCAGGGTGACAACCTGCAGTGCAGACTGACATATATTGTCTTTTGTATTCTTAAATGCTAACCTTAAAAACATTTGGACTTTCATTAAAGAATGTTGAAGATATTTCAAGTAGTCACAGCTTAACTCTTTGCATCCCTGTTGGCAGGGTGTCACAAGTATATCTTGCTGTTGATGATCGCCTTGCTTCTCTGAAAACAGATACTTTCAGCAAAACAAGGGAAGAGAAGATGGAAGACCTCTTTGCCCAAAAGGAGGTAATAAACTACTTCTATATTGGCAGATCATAGGCTGCAAAGTGTGTGGAGAAGCCACTTGGATCTAGTGTTAACTCTGGGAACAGAACACTGATAGTTTTTCTTATGGCAGATGGAAGAGGGGGAGTTTCGAAACTGGACTGAGAAAATCCAAGCAAGGCTGCTTTCATCATCATTAGACACACCTCAACAGCTGCAGTCTGTTTTTGAGTCTCTGATAGCTAAAAAACAAGGACTTTGTGAGATGCTACAAGCCTGGAATAATAGGTAAGAGGGCATGGAATCATGAGCAACACTGGTACTGTGTTGGTTGTAGGACGGAAGAGGTTCTTTTGTACTTCCTTTCCCTGTAGTGCAGTTGCTGTCATAACACTTTCTGTATAGCTTGTTCTGAATGTCCTCTGCCGATTAAGACTAGACAGCTGGTGGATTAGAACAGAAAACCATTTGAAGCTAGATAAAGTATTGTGTTGTAGAGCTCCATCTGAGAGGAGAAAATGTCATTTGAATAAAGGAGGAAGAAAGGAGTGTGGGAAAGCAATTGGCTGGGTCGAATTATCTCAGAGGTGAAGAGAATATTTTGTCTTTGGCCATTTGAAACATGGCTTTGCCATATGTTAGCCACTATCTGAGTTTGCAGTACAGACTTGTGAAGGCATGCTTGGCTGTATTCTAGTATGGGGAAACTTCATAACTTGTGCCTTTCATTGCTGATACCCTGTAACCTGTCTTTTGATTACCTTTTTGGTTTGTCTTTTGTGTTGTTTTTGTTTGTTTGTTTTTTGTTTTTGTTTTTGTTTTTTTTTCGGTTTTTTTTTGTGTGTGTTTTTGTGTTTTTTTTTTGTTTTTTGTTTTGTTTTGGTTTTTTGTGGTTTTTTTTGTTTTTTTGGGGTTTTTTTTTGTTTTTTGTTTTTTTGTTCTGTGGTGGTGGTTTTATTTAATTTTTTGTTGGTTGGGTTTTTTGGGGGGTGTTTGGTTTTGTGTATTTTATTTTATTTATTTATTTATTTAGATTGCAGGATCTCTTCCAACAAGAGAAAGGGAGAAAGCGTCCATCAGTACCACCCAGCCCAGGGAGACTTAGGCAAGGTGAAGAAAGCAAGGTATGAGTACCAGACTGGAAGCTACTTAAATGTTTGCTTTTTGGGGCAACAGTATAGTCTTAAGACTGGCTTCAGTTCACTTTAGTAGTTAGTAAACTTGTTTTGGTACATCATGTAGTTTTCAGCTGTAAAAGGTTGAATTGCATGTTGGTATACTTATTTCTTCCTGAAGATGTGAACCAAGAGCTATATTATATAGAGGGTGTCTAAGTACAAATAGGATTTCATAATTTTATATGATGTTTGTGTAGTGTTAATATGAATACTGGCAGTGGAGATTTGCACTCATAGTCAAGCATATTCCTAGATAGCAATGAAGTCACCTCTAGAGACCCTAGCAGTTGCCCCATTAGGCTTATCCTTTGTGAAAAAGAAAAGGCATAAATATCAGTCGAGGCAGAGCAAAGAGCACAGGAAGGACTGATAATGAATCTGCAGGTTCATATCTGTTCTGTGATGTGTCCCATGGGAACTGGCTGTGGTGATGTGTAAATTATTTTGGACTGCTGCCTCAAGAGCTGTCTAAGGGTACAGCTGCCAACATGCTGAGAGTCCACCCTTTGAGGTTCTGCACTTCTGAGGAAAATGTCCGGAATGCAAGGCAGTAAAATATAAGCATAAGAAAGACTGAACTTCCAATAGTTCTAATGTTAGCAAGGTGCACTAAAAACCCATGAGGCCCTGGACTTGCTCTGCTGCATGCATACGTGTCCTTTCCACTTAATACATATTTGTTAGATGCTAAAACACTTAACATTGATCTAGCAACAGGTAGGTTTATATAGAGGAGAAGTGTAAACTTGCAGTGGTAGCAGTGATAAGCATCTTGGTGTGCTGTTGCCATTTTCTGTGGTGGCTGATATAGTGACAGTGCAGAGGCTGAGAAAAGTGGGTGGGAGTGCTCTGTTGTGGTATATCTGCTTTTGCAAGTGTTCCACAGAGAAAGGGATACAGCTGTAAAGAGCTTGGCATCCACTCTGGTATTTTGTCATTCTGCCTAGGTCAGTAGCATGGATGCTTCTCCACGCAATGCTTCTCCAGCACTGCAAAATGGAGAGAAAGGTATGTTGTTTGTTTGTTTGTCTGTTCTTAAGCTACCAGAAGAAGTTTGTTGTAACCCTTTCCCTGACATAACATGGGAGACTTTATTAAATTTGATAATTTATCGAGAAACAGCGAATCCCCATTGTCTCAGATGGGAATAAACCAATTTCTATCTTACTGTTATGAACAGTGAAGTCTGCTTCTAATATGAAGTTGAATGACTAATGAAACTGAACCAACCAGCAAGGGTTTTCCTAATAACTTTCAGAGACTTTATAAATAATTCAATATCTACATGGAATTTGGGAAATGCCTGTTGCCTCTTCTGTGAAGTGGTTATGGATGGTGAGATCTCTTACCTGTGAGGCATACTGAAAGCTTGTGGGAGCTGAAGGTGGTAGGTATAAGTATATGTGTCTTCTGGAGGTTATGTGTGACATTAATCAGCTTGCCCACCCCTTTGCTCTGGGTGGCCTTACCCACTTCCTAAGTAAAAACTCCCTAAAACTAGACACTGGTGATGTTTTGGCCTGGGAGCAAGAAATAAAACTTCTGACAGCCATGTAAAATGCTTTCTTCTGTCCTTATACTCTCAGAGGATCGTTTCCTGACTACTTTATCAAGTCAGAGCTCCACAGGCTCCACCCATCTTCAGCTGCCCACCTCTCCAGAGGTTGTATCAGAGCATGTGACTGGTTCCAGCGCACTGTCTGAACAGGATACAGCAAGCAGCTCGGAAGGTATAGTTCAGTTGTGGTCTTGTATTCTTTCTCTTGCTTTTCTGCCACAAGTGTATGAGATCTGTTTAAGAAATGTTGAGTCTGGAAACTCCCTGGTCTGCAGTCTTCCTCCTGAGTTTATTGCTGGGAGTTTGATATTGTGATGCAGACTTAACTTATCTCTGTTCCAGATGTGTTTGATGGATACTCACTGGGATCTACAGACAGCCAAGTGAAGGAGAAGTCTACTATGAAAGCTATTTTGGCTAACTTTTTGCCTGGAAACAGCTATAACCCCATTCCATTTCCCTTGTAAGTACTGCATAATACATAGGATGTACAAAATTAGCAGTCTGGTCAAATTGCAGACAGGGCTGTGCATGCTTCCTTTGCTCAGTATGTAATTTAAGTCATTACTTGAGTTTGCCTCTGAAGTAAGCTATAGAAATTCTTGAAGGTAACAGGTTTTCTGTGTCCCTTCTTGTGTCCCTAGGTGTTCGTAGGTTACTTGCTTTTCTTAGTAATGATCCACCCTTGCGCATATACATTATCAGTTTCTCTTCCTCCTAGCAGGCATGCCTTCTCAGAACTCTTATGGGAGGGGAAGGGAGAGAAAGGTGCCTTCTAACTTCATTGCTGCAGGGAGGGAGCAGAAATGTCCTTCCTTAACAAACACTTAGTAAAGCCACATGTCTGCCTCTTGTGTTTGCTTCCAGACCTCTTCCAAGATGCCAATTGTCATTTACTGTGTGTAGGTCAGGTTCAATGGCTACTATGTTTGCCCTCAAGTCTTCCTCCCATATGAAAATGACAGGCTGGAAAATCTTTCATCTACTTGGTCTGCATGCTTTGTAGTGTTTCTTGTTTGACATGAGCCTAACATTTGGCAGCCTGAGTTTAATTTCTGAATCCTAGCCCTAGGGTATTGGTGGAGGTCACAGGCTAATGAGGTAAAAGTTTAATGATGGGACCTTACACATAAGTAAAAGAAAATCTAACAGAAACCCAGGCAGCTTTGGGGAATTTTCTGTGCTAAGCTGCTTCTTTAGAGAAGAGTCCAGGTTTGTCCCCTAACTTCAGCCTGCAGGCTATGCTGCAGGGCAGTCAGAATAAACTTGGGCAGGATTTGATGCCATTGGAAACAATGACCGCTAAACAGAAATAAACTCTTATTCTAACTTGGAGCTAGTCTTCTGGTATAAGCAGCTTGCTTGAAGTGCTTATGGCCCTAATGCACTACCATTTAGATTTAACCACGTAGCTATGAATGTGTCATGGAAAGCTGATTTGGGGAGCCTTGGTTCTGTGCTGAGACCTGCAGTTTGGTCCTGAGAGTGCAGTGATGGACCTGTTTTTTGACCAAAACTTAACCTTTTCTTTCCACAAACTTCTGTGATCTACTGACAGTCTCCCTGTGTCATTTTCATTTAGTGACCCAGATAAGCACTACCTAATGTATGAACATGAACGTGTACCTATTGCAGTCTGCGAGAAAGAACCAAGCTCCATCATAGCTTTTGCTCTCAGGTACTGGTGTGATTTTTCTGTTCATCTGACACATGGTACTTTTGCACAGAAAACCTGCAAGGAATATTTAAATCCTAATGCTGGGAAACAGGCATGACAGAATTTCTTCACTCACCTGTATTGAGAGTTTTGCCCAGAGCTGGAGTTCTCTCCTTTTCCTATTTAGATATGGAAAGTAGGTTTTCCAACTTGCAACTGGATTTTAGGCTTTTCTTGGCGAACTCTAGTACACAAAAATGAATTAGTTGTGTAGTGTTCCCTGTAATGTGGTATTGTTAGAGGACAAAGTGCAACTCAGTTTTGCTTGGCTTTTCTGCCTGGAGTAAGTGCAGTTAAGCTGCAAAACAACAGTTAAGTATTTCTACTGCAGTCCATACCTTGTCTGTCTTTGATCATAGCAGCTCTTACTACTACTGCTCAGTTCTCTGAACCAGCTACTTCCGTAAATCTTAGGTTTTGTGTGCCATAAGGCAGCAGACTTTTAAAAAAGCACATTCTTAAATTGTGGGAGAGGGAGAAAGAAAGGGGATTTTTTTGTGCAGTATGATCTAAAGCAGTTTCTGTGCTAAGGGAACAAAGTTCCAATTGTAAGAAAAAATTGAGAAGGTTTTTCTATTATGTTGTTGGTTTTTTTTTTCTGTTTCCTGTGTTTGACTCTGAATCGTTGAGCTAGTGTTACAGAGTCTTCCAGAAAACAGCTGAGGAGGTGGTGGTATTATATATTGCTATTAATTATTATTTGTTTTTATTATTTTATTGTTGTTATTTTTATTTTCCTTTCCCCTTCAGTTGCAAGGAGTACAGAAATGCCCTGGATGAGTTGTCCAAAGCATCTCTGAAGAACAGTACTGAAGAAGGATTACAATCAAACAGGTTTCTTGCAGGAATTACAGTACCTAGGGAGAAGGCACCGTGATTGTAGTGAATAAGCCAAAACTGGGATGGGGAAGAGCCCTCAAAATATGCCTCTGTTAGCATCTCTGCTTCCTGATGGAATCTGACGCATTCCATGTAACCAACATGTACTTGCAGTCTCTGGGTTTCCATTTCATGTCAGGGACTGTGTTGGCGCCATCACCTGATCTCTTGACTGTGCATGGTAGGGATTACCTGACCTGCTTACCTTTGGTGATGGGTGCTGTTGCTATGGAGCCAAAAACCTCCCCATTTTTCCTCGGGGAGGTGGAGGAGGACAACTCTGAGAGTTGGAATTACAACTTCAAATTTCTTTAGCAGTATTTAGTGTTAGGCATGGAGGACAAATAAATATACAGGGCTAAAGCAATAGTGTCTCAGTTGGCAGTATTTGTTGGGCTGATGACTTGTTCTTTTCTTTCTCCTTTCAGCATGTCAGACAGCAAACCAAAGAGCAGTAGCCCTGTCCGCTTGCCTGAGGCTAACATGGGTCCTTCAAGTCGCAATGCAGAGCCAGAACAGCGTAAGACTATTTTGCCAAAATCGCATCTATAACACAAATACCAGCTTAGACTTGAGTCTGCTTAACCTGGGTTCTAGCTCTTAAAACCCAGACAGTTGTTAAAACAAAGATGTGTTCAGAGTTGAAATTGTGACTAACGTTAGAGTTGACTTGATGTAGATCATGGGTGTGTGTGTGTTTTTTGAACCCTGTGCCCATAATGGCTTTGATATGTTATGACCATGGTTTGTTCTGGAGTCCAGCCAGTTCAGTGGGATACGATACCCATTAAATGTTCTGACCTCTTTTGACACTACCTTCTTTAAAAAGATGGCAGTTAAAATATTTTGAAATGGAGAAGTGAAGTTCTTAATATGTTGAAGCCACTCACACTTGGTCTGTGTTTTCAAATGACCAATGTTCCAAAATGCTACTTGGAACACTAAACCACCTAAGCTGGTGGACTTTGACTGCATGAAGACTAACAAATGAGTTACAGTGAAATGACATCACTCCTCCAGTTGGAACAATGAATGGAGAATGCTTGTATGAGTTATGCTTTATTAAACTGCCTGTGGAAATGCCAAGGTCAACTTCTTTTATTCCTTTTCACTGTAGCAAAGAAACCATCTAGTGTTTTGTCTTTCTTCCGTGGCACGGGAGGGAAGAGCCCAGACCTGTCTTCCCAGAAGAAAGAGACCTTACGTGGTGCTGACAGTGCCTACTACCAGGTTGGACAGATGGGCAAAGAGGGAGCAGAAAACCAAGGAGCAGAGCCTCAAGGTACAAGACTGTTGAGGCCATTATCTGTCTTTGATTGTTACTTCTTCCAGACCTCATTCATATTTGTAAGGCCCAGAATGCACTCCTGCTCATACTTTTTCAACGGTCCAAGGTTATTCAGCCTTGAGCATGAAATGTAGGTTTCTTCCAAAGACATTGCTTTGCTTTATGAGAAGGGAAATAGGGTCTCTCAAATCCCAGTAACTATAGGGATGTTGAGTAGTCTGGACTTGAATGCCTTTGGATTGAGTTGATTCTAGTTAAGTAGCTCAGTCTCTCTTCCTTACTTCCTATTTAAATTTTATTGTTTCAACTCATGGAAAATGAATGAAGAGAGAGAAAGTTTGTACTGATGTCTCATAAACAGCACTGCCCTTCTAGCATACATGTTGTATCATACAGTTATAGCGGTATCTCTAGTTCCCAATGTACTATTCCTTCTGTATTTTTGAAAAATGAAATTTTTTTTCTTGTAATGCAAGTTTACAAGTAGCTTCTTACATGGCTTTCTCAGTAATATTAATGAACAACCCTGACTGAATGGTCCCTTTATGCCTTCAGATGACGTAGATGGAGGAGATGGACAGAAGAAACAGCTAGTGAATCCCCATGTGGAACTCCGTGAGTAGCTGTAAATAATAACTGAAGTTTTAGCTGACAAGCTCCCTTTTTTTGTGCAAATATAATGGGAATCTTGAAGTTTAATAATTATTTTTTTCTTTTTATTGGGTGCAAATATAAAACAAATCAAGAACAGAGCAATGCAGTTTTTACTTATTGTAATCAGTCTGTGTCTTAACACTTTCCTGTGGCATACACTGTGAGCTAACCTAAAAAGGGTTGACTTTCCTGTAATTTTCCATTTAAACTTCCAAAGTGCAATTAGACGCAAGAGGGGTGTTCAGCACAACAGTCTTATTCTAGATATAAGTGAAATTTCTAAGTGTGATCTCATGTAGTCAGTGAGTATTGCATGCTGTTATTGAGGAAGACCTTCTTTGCAGAGTTTTCAGATGCGAATGCCAAGTTCTACTGCCGGATTTATTATGCTGGCGAGTTTCACAAGATGCGTGAAGTGATACTGGGGAGCAGTGAAGAGGACTTCATCCGATCCCTCTCTCACTCTATGCCCTGGCAAGCACGAGGTGGCAAATCTGGGGCTGCGTTCTATGTCACTGAGGGTAAATGCAGTTTCTTCCCCCTTTGTAATTGGAGGGTATTATTTGGGGATGGTGGTGCTTAGTGTGTTGTTTAATCCCTGATTATTTCTAGCCAGAAGGTTGCTGATATGAAGTGGCCATTCAAAATGGAAAGTTCAGTGGATAGTTCTGGAGTCCTTAATACCAGATTATTTGTCTCTTTGTATGGGCAGGAGAACAAAAGGTAGTTCTGTTTGTAAGTAGTAGTAGCTAGGGTCACCAGTTGAGCAGAAGGGTTGTACTCTTAGGCAGGCTTCAAAAAACAAAAACTTTAGTATAATTCAAGAAAAACTGGTTATTAAAGACAGTGTTTCTCATAATCCAACATGCTATAGTTGGTTTATAGGATTTTCTCTTAACTGTGGCTGATTGTAGGTCCTTACTTAAAGCAAGTCTTGAATGGAAAGGTCTGTAAGCTATTTCTCTTGTTGGTATAAGAAGCCCATATAACCAAGATAAAACTAATGTAGGCAGTCTTTTCTCCCTGATTTGCTAGAAGGCTGAAATTCAGAGTATATGAAGTAAAAAAGCTTCTAGAAAGGAGCTTCTGTAGCTAAGGATGTAAGAATAATTGTAGTCTTAATCTTTCAAAATGCTTCAGATGTGTGACAGCGCTAAAGGGTTTGCAAATTTACGTCACTTGTTGTATGTAACCCTGTTGCCTCTGTCTTATGTTGAAACAGATGATAGATTCATCTTGAAGCAGATGCCTCGTCTGGAAGTCCAGTCATTCCTTGACTTTGCTCCACACTACTTCACTTACATCATTAATGCAGTTCAGCAAAAGGTACTTGAAAAAATAAAAAGTGCCTTGTATTTTCAGCAGTGTTCTGTATTTTACAGGCTAGTAACAGCTTCCATTAATCCCTTCCATTTAAGTAAAAGAAAATGTTAGTGGGTATGAGTTGTAATGATGCATTTTTAAGAGAGAAAGTGGGAATTTTGCTAGAGCTTCTAAGCTGCAATACAGTCAGAACAGTAGTGCTCTAGGATTTGATTGCTGACTGCCTGTGCACAGAGGTGTTACCCCATGTCTTCTCTTCATTAGAAGCCAACAGCACTGGCCAAAATCCTTGGGGTATATCGAATTGGATATAAGAACTCTCAAAACAACACTGAAAAGAAGCTGGATCTGCTTGTCATGGAAAACCTTTTCTACGGCAGGAAAATGGCTCAGGTAAGAACCAAGTGTTCTGTTCCCTTGCAGTGCAGTTCCAACTGGGAACAAGAGCAGGGTTACCAGCAGCCATGTAAGTAACTTCTAACTTTGCATGTGTTGTCTATAGCTATCCCTGCTCAAAGATGACTTTGAGTTTGTTCCTGTTCCCTTATGTGAACCTTAGTAACTCAGTGCCTGTATTATCTAGTTCAGATAGCTGTCTTGCAGTGTTCAGTTTTTAGAAGTCTTATCTGTCCCTGCATCTCTGGTCTCAGAGAGAAAACATCACCAACCTAATTAGGAAAATGCAAAGCTTTTAGAAGAACTAATGGGGATTACAGACTAATCTGTTCAGCAGGAGAGCCTCACCAACAGATATGGTGAGCTACTGTGTAGTGGAGAGGAAACCAATAATGTTTTAAACCTACTGCTTTCTCTTTAAACCACTTCATGTGTGGGGCAAGATTTTGAGTTCAGTCTTGCACTTACTAAAAGAAAAGTGATCTTTCTGGGGCAGCAGAATGAAGACCTTAAAATGACTTGGGGAAAATTCTCTTCAAATACAGTTGATGCTGAAAAGGAAGTTCAAACAATTGTCACTTCCAGAACTAGATCATGTCATTTCTTTCCACCTTTCCTCCCAGTGCCTTATCTCAAACAGGGGATGCTTGTGGGAGGAAGTGAACTGAGGAAATTGTAGATAGATGTAAAGGATGTTGTTTGGGTTTTCTTTTTGTTTCTGTGTTTTAAATCATGAGCATGATCAGGCACTGGAACAGAGCCGCAAGGAGAATGTGGACTGTAGCTCTGAAGTTAGTCAAATTGTGACCACAAAGAGCTTAAACAACCTTCTCTAACATAACCTGCTTCAAGCAGGATATTTGATTGGAGGTCTCCTGTGATCCTTTCCAACCTAATGATGGTCTGTCTTTTGCCTTGCCAATGGATGTTAAATGGTGCTTCATGCAAGACCCACATCCTCCTTTAGTGTCTTTCTTAAACGTAGTTTACCTGTAAATATAAAAACAGGAACACCCTTTCCCCCTTAAATTAGGTTAAATATTAATAAAGTAACTTGATTGGAATTAGTAAATTGAGGTGGCAGAGCTTTTATGTGGGCTTACATGCTACTCTCCACTCAGGAATCTTTAATTTTTATAGTATAAAAACGGTTTTTGTTAACTGTCTTCCTTCTGCAGAGAAGGAGAGTTGCCCTGCCATGCTGCCTTTTCAAATGCTGCAGTGAAGTGGGTTGAAGTCTTGAACCTTGCAGAACAGTGGAACAAAGTAGTGCTCTTATCTATTTGCAGGTTTTTGACCTGAAGGGCTCCCTCCGGAATAGAAATGTTAAAACAGACACAGGCAAGGAAAGCTGTGATGTAGTCCTGCTGGATGAGAACCTTCTGAAGATGGTCCGGGACAATCCTCTGTACATCCGTTCCCATTGTAAGGCTGTGCTTAGAGCTTCCATACACAGTGACTCCCAGTTCCTCTCCAGCCATCTCATCATTGACTATTCCCTGCTGGTGGGTCGTGATGATACCAACAATGAGCTGGTTGTTGGGATCATTGGTAGGTTGTCTTTTGTAATTTCTTGCTTTCAGCTGGTGAAACTGCTTTCTTCTGGTTTTGGTGTTTATAGTACTCATAGAACTGTACTGCCATCATAGAGATGTGTGTCAGGAAAGCTTGTCTTTTTCCTGATGGAATACCACCCTCACCTCCCATGGGTATTCAAAGTGAAGGCAGGACGCCTTCTCTCCAAGTCTTGTATGAGCTTGTGTTAGCATTTTCTTTACTAAGAATGTATGCAGGAGGCTGCACAGGTAGTGAAGAAGCAGTCAAGTTGGTGTTTAACTTATAGTTTGACTCTACTTGAAGTAAGGAAGGTTATTTGTATGTTTGTGTTTAATCTTGCAGGTTAATTTCAGTAATGTTTACATAGCCATTTAAACATTAACTGTGTTAAATATGTGCCTGGGGAGTCTGTTTTTGTTGTGGCAGGAGGAGTTGATTTGTGATCTTGCTGGGCTTTTTTGAGATGTCATATTCATCCTACTCAAATATAGTCTATACTCTGGAAAGTGAGGCAACTGGTAGGGGGAGCACTGAGGTTCTGGCTCTGGAAGCCTACTGCTTTCTTGCCTTTTCTGAGGGAAAACAGGTGCGTTTAGAACAGTGTTACTTGCGTTAGAGCAGATACGACATGTTTGTGTGTGCATTTTTATTTTATTTTATTTTGTTTTTAATTACAACAGACTATATTCGCACTTTTACCTGGGACAAAAAACTTGAAATGGTGGTGAAGTCAACTGGCATCCTGGGAGGACAAGGTAGGTCCAGAATGAAAGTAAAGTTTTTGATCATATTTTGCTTTTACCTGGAAGGTTCCAATAGCTGTGCTAATAAAGCCATAACTTCTCCACTGTGCAGATTTGCAACACTAGATTAAGGTGCCCAGAACAGGGGAAGGAATAACAAGTTTCAGCTAAATCATACAGTGATCTGCCTCCATGAGTGACCCTTTAATTACTATAAAACTTATCAGGCTGTTCTTTTCTTAGTTACCCACAACTTAGTTATTTATATAGAGAGAGGTACTAGCAAAAACCATACTGCCTGGTTTCAGAAAGTGTTTTCCAAGTCCAGAAAATCAGATACACTCTGAGCTCTTAGTGTGGAGGAATCCTTATCGAATGATTGACTATTGCCCATATTTTGAGGAGCTGAGGGGTTCCCTTTGTGGAAGTGAGTAGAATACCTTTTGCGCATCATTGCCTAGTGTTGGCCACGTGTTAGTTGGAGGGCTAGAAAGAGAAGGGAAGGGGAACACTGGATATACCACTGCTCAGGTGTCTGAAGGAGGTATGAGCATGTCCATAGGGTGAAATTCTTCATTCTACATCTCTGGAAACCTTATAAGTCCTTTAAACTGAAGAAGAGGAAAAGAAAACTGATCTGGGCTGATGTAAAAAGCCTGAATGGTTCCTCCATCTTCAGGTATCTCAGTTCAGTGTTGGGGTCCAGACCTTGATCTCTCTTCTCTTCTAAATGTTTAAAATAGAAAGAAAAGAAAGGAGGGGGGAGGGACAGTTGTTAATGCTTGTTGGTTCCACGAGCCTTTCATATACAGTCTGCCTTCATGATTATGCTATCTGGTGCTGTAACCTGATGTGACATTTGTCTGTACCGCAGTATATTTTTCAGCCCATTTCTAACTGCTCTTGACTCTTACACATTAGGTAAGATGCCAACTGTGGTCTCTCCAGAACTTTACCGGACCAGGTTTTGTGAAGCTATGGACAAGTATTTCCTGATGGTGCCAGACCATTGGACAGGACTGGGCCTGAATTGCTAAGCTAAAGCCCACATTGGGGAAGCACAAGAGGACAATGACATTATAGGCCACTCCTTCCCTGCGATCTGTCCAGCAGTAAGCAAGAGGATTGCAGTTCCATGTCTACACTGACTGTATGCATCACATTGAGAAGTGTGAAATCTGCTTGTTGCACTTTAATCCTCTCTTGGAGGCTGATAAGCAAACCAGCCTCACTAAGGATCTAAGCTGTTAGGTACCACTGACCAGCATTGGTAAAAGACATTCCATCTGTTAGGAGGGAAGATGGTGGTATCTCCATGTAAGAGTACTAAATGGATACCATCCAGTTCATGATAGTGTAGAAGTACGTGATCTTTGTAAGTCTTGTACTGCCTGAGTAGTGATGAATATGAGCAGCACATGTTTCTGTAGTGGATGTGTGGAACTGGAAATGTGAAATAACCCCCACTCCATATGGGTGGGTGAGAAGAATGAAGTCAGTTCCTGAGTTCTGCTATTGTTACAGTGGCTCATACCTGACCTGTTTAGGATCCATGAATAACTTGTCCTGCTTATGCTCTGTAGTTTTGACTTTTTTTCCTGCATTTTCTAAACAGTATTTTCTTTTTAAAGGCAGCTCCATAGCTATAATGCCATATCATTATGTCTTTTAGGTTGTGTTACTGCAGTACAACTCTGTCCTTATCTGTCATAATTTTGTGTTAGCTGAATCCCATAAAAATGTTTGTCATCGGCATGCTGCAAAACCCAAACCATATCCCTTCAGTCCTAACAGTATGCTGATCTGAATGTTGCCCAAATCCCTGGAAACAGGCAACTAAAAAATGCACCCTTTAATTTAACAAAACTTTACTAATTATAGTTGAAGTTAATCCTTTCCTTAGCAGAAGGCACTAAGTTGCTAGACAAAATGAAGCATACTGCCTTAGAGTGACAGCTTTCTCCTTAATGAAACCATCATTCCTGGCAGATCACTTCAAATCCATTTCAGTTTCCCAGGACTTTCAAACAATCCATTTACCTCATGGTGAACCTTTGCCAGGAGAATGTTTTCTTGCATTCCTGACTTGCTGATGAGAATGAGCATCCAGATCTCATCACACTGTGTAGTCCCAGTGGAAGAACTCTCTCTTCAGCAGTATTAGATGATTTTTTTTTTATCCACTGAGATGAATGTAGTAATCTTCTTTTCTATAAAAAGAAAAGCCTGAACGAACAGGTATCTTGTTCTTGTCTGATGGATGAGATGTGCAGAGATCTGTGAACCTCTTTATGACAATAAGCACTTCTTTCCATTTTTATTAATTTTTACCTGGTTTTGTAGGTCATGAGTTTACTTTTTTAGCTTTGTTATAATGTAGGCCAGTAAATAAGAGGGTTTTATGAGTTTGAGAGGCAAGAATACTGTCCTTTGACTTCTGGTGTCTGATGGAAGGACTTCAAATGATCATGGAGTCTAGGACAGTATACTCTGTGACCACTTGCTCATTCTGACCAGTTGCTTGGTAATGCCATCTTCAATGTAGCTATGAATTGACATATGCATTTTGTTCGCTCCTCCTGTGTTCAGTATTTTCTTCTGTAGCAGATGGTGGTGTCTCTGTTCAGGAGTGACAGCTGGGCAGTACTGAGAAGGCAAAATGCCAGCACTGGAAATTGAACTGTTGGCTCCAAAACCCACCAGCAACAGTCATTTGTGTTGGAAGAAGTCTTCCCTACCCCATTGAAAAGCCCTACTGGAGGATGAGCAAAGATACTGACCTTGAAGCAGCAGAAATGAAAGTATTCTCACTTCCTCTGTATAGTGTAATCATTGTTTCTGGGTGTGCAGTGTTGAAGGCTGCAGTGATATGTGCTGTGGGAAGATGACACAGTACTTTTTGATTCCTCTGACCCAGAATCCTTTAGTCCAACACAGTGCATCAGGTACAGCGACCACCTCTGAGACACATCTTGCCTCCTGTGTTAAAATGTGGCCTGGATGGCTAGCTATATATGGGACCTTTTGTAATAAGGATCAACCAGTCCATCAGCTCAATGTTACCTTCACTTCTGTGATTTCTACCTTCTGTCCTGGTTCATTGATGTGAAAGAGCATGCCATGCAGCCTGAATCTGTTCCAGTCTCAAAGTTTACATGTGTTCTTCTCCCCCCTTCCCCCCCAAAGTTTACAGGGGAAAAACTTGACCAGTTAAGGTGACACAACAGCACCTGGTTATGTTACCTTCCACCTTTGTCAGTATGTGTATTAGTTGATGGAGCATGAGTATGGGCAGTGCCATGGCATCTGCAGTGGGCTAGTGTAGAGCTGTGATGTGCTAGCCCTTTTCTGTCTTCAGTAACCCTTACTCCAGTGATGTGTGGCTGCTCTGTACTGCTTGTCTTCCAGTGTCCCAAGCAGCTGGCTGTAAAGCCACATGATCTGTAGCTATTGTTCCCCTGTACCTGACAGCTTAAGGCCCTCAGAACTGAGAAGGTGAAAGAACCTTCCACTGGCCAGCTGTTGTGCAGCCTGTGGACACACAGCCCAGATGTGTGAATTGTGACCTTCTTGGGATGAAGTCACAGCAGTCGGAGAGATTTGCAGGGTGATCTTGAGCTGGCATCAACAGCTAACTTTGGGTTAGGATGTGGCTGGTGGACTATTCTTGACCAGTCTGGAGTAAATGGCAAACTGCTAGTCATAGGTAACACAGTAGCTGCACTATCAACTGGAATTGGTTCATCTTTGGATGATGTGATATAAAGCTGTAAGCATTTCTAGTTTAAATCCCAGCAGTTGAACGACTCAAATGTTCTCTTTTCAGAATAGGAGTTGTCCTGTCATTTCAATTGCTACAAGCTGACTTTCTCAAAAGGAGAGCAATTACTTTATGCAGAAGAGATCTTCGAGAGAGCTCCTTGTGAGGCTTAGGTCTGTGTCCCTGCAGCATGCTTGAGAAAGTTCTAGAGGAACAGCTTAGGTATTACATGATCCCTTTGATTAGAGTATTTTTTATTTCTTTTTAACACAGGTTTAGCATATAAGTGTGTAAGTGAATCCCAGTTGCAAATGTGAAGACTGCATTTCTTCAGAGCTACATTAGCTCTTTTTCTTCTGCTGTCTTGATCTGAGGCCTTGTGACAAATGTCTAAGTCTTGACCCTGTCAGAAGTGATGACTTGCTTTGAGTCGTCATGCAGACAGCAGAATGCCTTGTAGTGGCCCAGCAACGCATTCTGTCCCCCAAAAGCACACGAGGGATGCTTGCTGGTTGAGTACCTCTACTGGGCTCTGGGGAGTTACCTGTGGAGTGGACTCTCCTCTGTGAGAATGACCAAAACCAAATGAATCACTCACTAGCAGGTGGCCAGAATAATCACTATTCAAAGCACTTAATGTACCATAATGTATGTATTTCTAATCTACTTTGGTTCAGCTGTATTTTATAAAATTGATGTACTAAACTATTTGAGAATAACTGCCTTGACTATTTGGAGAATCAAAATGTAACATATGTAGATACAAATAAAGTGACTAAAATATACCAGTGTCTATTCCATGTGGTGGAGCAGTTAGGTGTCATAGCATCCCATTTTCTTGATCAGCAGCTAAGCCCTCTGTTTACTTTGCAGTGATTGCAGTGTTGGAGGTCGCCAGCTTTGTGTGTGATGTAAGCGTGCCTGCTTCTCTGTACCTTGCAGCTCATCTCTTCTAGTGGAGCAGGACCTCTGGACAGCTCTACAGGTCAGCAGCCAGTAGCATGTGCAAATACTGCACTTCTCCCACAAATAACACACTTCTCTTTCATGCACTTCTCCCACCTTCTCCCCAGCTGCTTTACAACACAGTGCTGTGTGAGACAGGAAGCCCATTTTATCTGGTGGTATTCCCATGGCCCAATGCTTCCAAGAAGCAGAATACATTCCTCAGGAAAAATCTCCAGGTATTTCCACAGTCTATCTTAAGTAGACAGATGAAGAAAAAAATCCAAGGAGGTCTGAAAATGAATGGCATATCTTGATTGCTTCATATTAGCCTGGTATATAGTACCCTCCTGTCTTAAAGCTGAAAAATGAGTGGGTTAGTTCTGGGAAGGGGGTTTGCTGGCTCCTAGAATATAAAACCCAAAACCTAAGTCTTAAGGATTTCTTTTTTTATGTGCTATTACCACTTTTGGCAGGTGAGTTTTAGTTCTTTTAGTCTTTTATCTGCTGCAGTATGAAACTGCATCAGAAACTGTCCCACCATGGGCATATGAGCAAGGCAAAAGGTGGGATTCTCATTTCGGGTTCAGTGCTGCCTTATGCTGGTGTATGGTTTAGTGGTGGGACTTGAGGGGCTTCTGGCATAAAGCTGTAAAGCACAAATGCGGGGTTGGAGCTTAAACAAGTTCTGGAAACAAGAGCAACCTGTAGGGTATGCAGGAACTGCGATGTGAGAAGTCCTGAGGAAAAAGAACAGAGCTTTGGTAGTGAACGGTCCATTGTGGTCAATACTCTTATGATGACAAAACATGTAAATATGCATGATGAGTTGTAAAACCTCATTGGTATTCTGAAGGAGAGAAGCCTAGGCTCAGTAATCGTAGCCTCACCTTTGAAGTGCTAAAGATTACTTGTGTGGGGAAAATAGCAGGCATGTAAAAAAGCTGTCTTACGAGTGAGAGAGGAGCATAAAAGCTGATTTATGCCAATCATGATATTGGAAGGTTATTCTTAAGAAGAAGGGTGTGTTTTGGCTGCCAGAAACAGAAGAATCCTGCCCTCAGCTCTGGGAATTTTGTGGCGCTTCATTTATGAAACTGACAAAGAGAAGGTTGGAGAAAGAGGCACAAAACAACACTGCTAAAGTTAGAAAGAAATGAAAGAACTGCCCAAATCAGGTAAGACTGTGCTTGTAGCTGTAGTACTGAGTTACTGGAAATACTCCCTACCAACCCCTAGAAGCATTTAGCCTTTGGTCACCTGCACATGAGCCTGTAATTGCTGTTCAGAGTGAAGTTCCCTGGACTTTGTCTTCAAAATGGAACTTTGTGTAGTACAGAGTCTCATACCTTATTATTTCTTGTGGCACAGGGCCAAAATACATGTAAAGTTTACCGCAGTAGAAGTCGTTTTCACTGACAAGGTTGGTGTGAAGCAAACCCTGCACAGTAACAGCAGCAGATTAGGTTATGTTGTTTTGCTTATGAAATGTAAGCAGTGTGAGGGCCTGCCGCAGACCTTCTCCGGCCTCATCACTGCCGCCTGCTGGCACAAGCCGGGCTTTCAGTTCAGCTGGGGCGAGGGCTGGCTACGTTTGCTTAAATTACAGCACAGAATGTAATACTTGTAAAAGAGAATATCATCTTAGTGGTGTCTAAATGTGCTGTGAATCTATCTCTGAAGAGGTGGAGGACTGAAGTCCCGTAATAGCTGCAGTGTACTGCAGTGAGGGCAAATCCCTTTTCTGTTACTGTCTATGGCCAGTGAAAACATGGCAGCTGCATCTTGTTGACAAAGAAAGGTTGGTTGTGGTTAGCATCCCAAACGTGTGAAACTGGCTTCCTAGTTTCCATCCAAGATATCAGGAACAGAGTGGTGATCTCCGTATGTCTGCACAAAAACATAGTACACCTTTTTGTGATGTGAACAAAGTATTACTTTTTTTTTCAAGTTCTGTACAGAGAAAACAGCTTTTTAATCCCATGTTATCTGCTAGTTAGATGTAATGTGGTTTTATAGATGTATTCTATAACAAATAGTGGTTGACTATAGTATAGTATTTGAATAGTGATTACTCTCAACATAGAAATGCCAGTATTCATGGCTACTATTACTTTTATGTACTTGTTCAGTTTTGGGGGGAAGCCCCCTACTTGCTTCCAGTACTTCTCACCTGTATTTGGCTAGAGCCGTCCTGTGTGCTTGAGGCTGTCTGTCAAAACAGCAGCCAGCCCTGTGTTCCTGTCTCCCCGATTTCAGGATCAAACCTGCGTTTCTCACTTGTCCAGAACTTTAAAGGCATTTTGTTAGCTGTTTGTATGTATGTTGCAGTATTTATTTAGCCTTTAACCTGTTAGATCCCTGTGCCCTACTGATTGTTCTGCAACAAGGTAACATTCTGAAGTGAAAGCACAGAGTGCCTAAGGTTAAGACTTCCCTGCTACTCAAGATTGTAAGGCTTCTGCTCTGTTCTTTCCTGCCATATTTAGTATGATACCCTTTTATTCCCAGCTAAGCAAATATAGGTACAAAGTCCTGCAGAAACCTGCTCTTTTTAGGGTAATGCACATGCATACTGGTGTACTGCAGCTTAGCCCTCAAATACCTTGAGAGCAGAAAAGTGAAAAAGTGACAAATTTGCTACCTTAGCTGAACTGAGTACAGCTGTGTGTGTTAACACCATGTCCTAGAAGAGCTGCCACATCTTGTGTGATGCCTTAAGCACAAAGACCTATGTTATTACAGCTGAAATTCCACACGAGCCTTATTCTGACAGCAGTGACTGTGGAACAAGGGTACCCTACAGCACAGGACTGTGCTTATGCTAAAAAAGAACAAAGCGGAATAGGAGGTACTGCCAGAGCATCAACTGGTACTTCCTGGCTCTACAGGCTGGCCAGGCATACAGGTACTTCTTGCATGCTGCTCCAGCCTCAAGCCTCAGCAGAAAAATTGTGCAATATAGACATGGTTTACTCACTTTAGTATATAATTAGAATAATGAAGTTTCTCAAGACATAATGATCCAGTGATCAAAGGTAGGATAATAAAGAGAACATCATCAAAAGACAGCACTGAATTACAGTGGAAGGGATGGGGTGGGAATATAGTAACTTTTCCCCACTGTTTACATAGGATCTTCTTCTAATATAGCCTCAGCAAAAATGAAACACAGTATCCTGGGCGTGGGCTTCTGTTACTGAGAATTTTTGGACATAATGAAAGTAAACTAGCTATCTGATGAAAAAGTTGTATATCTAGAACAGCACAACTGCTTTTTCTACCAGGAAAATGATTTTCTGGAAACTCCAGGTCAGCCAGATTAATTTCTAATGGTTGAAAGGATCTGTAATCAATTCTGATTAAAGTGTGTTCTTGTTAATGGATCTGGTACTTCATGAGGATGGAAAAGAGAGGAATGAGGTCGCTCTTTATATGGCTCCACAGTAGCCTATAAAATGCAGAAATTATATCTACTTCGTCATGTAAGTTTGAGCTGCCTTATGGAGAAACAATATATTGTGCTATATTCTGCTGTATGTCCCTTAAGCCCTAGAAAGCAGAGAACATCTCTACAGCAGTATTTTCCATTCCAGCTCAGTTGTACAGTATGAATTTGCCAGAATGACCTTGTTTCTACTGTGTATCACATTCTGAAAAAAATCCAAACCCTTACTTAGTTCAGCTCCTGAATGTTTTTTGAAACACTGACATTTAAGTGAGGTAAGTGTTTCCTTACAAGATGTGTGGGCTTGTGAAGAATACATGCCAGGAGTTAAGAGACATGACTCCTGTAGCCTTAGCCAAGAAAACAGGCTGCAGAATACTCTGACAATATATATTTGTTTAGGAAACATTCTTGTTTATCCCCAACTAACTGTAATTAACTTTTCTTATCATCTAGTAACATACAGAGAAGTCTATTAGACCATAGAAAATAAAAAGTACAAAAAGAAGTCTGTTTAATGTTGGGGGTAAATACTTAATATGCTGATGATTTACCTTTAGTTGTTTATTATACAAAGTGTGGTGGCTTACATACAGATGGAAATAAAATTTGGTATTGAATTGTAGCATAGCGAGAAAACCAAGTTTGAAAGTATTTGGACTTGAAATGTCACTCTTTTCAGAGGCAAAGTTTCAGTAAATGAAATATCTTTCTTTTGTGCAGTTCAGTTGAAGACTTTAAAACACTTCAAGTTTTTTCACGCTGATAAAAATATATGGAACAACTAATGAAACCTGAGGCATCACCATGAATGGAAAAACTGAAACTTGACAGGTTTGATCACAACATGGTCTTTCCAACTGCAGACCATATAAACCCAGTATGTTGCTTGAAAGTTTTGTCATATTCTCTTGATTCTATTTTTATGCCTTTTACCAGCTGGAGAATCTAAAGGGGCCAAATGTGTCTTGTGTACTTTGTTGGTTTAGTATAAGGCATGATAGCTGATCAGTTCAGTGACACTAAGCAGCCATATAGCCGTCCTTAATTAAAGCAAAATAGGATGCTAGAGATGAACTTAAAAGCCATTAGGTTTCCATATGTTCTGTGCCAACTATTGTACAGCATACACGAATCTTGTGGTTTATGGGTTTCCCTTTCTTTGTGCATGTGTAGTTACATGAGAAGCAAAAGGTACAAGGTCAGACTCACAGTCTGCTGCTTGCAATTTGAGAGATTTGGCAAAGCTGCCAATATTGACTTAATAGTGCAGCAAGTTCTAAGTAACAGCAACCCTTTGAGAGTGCTTGTGCCTTGCTTTGACTTGAGAAGTTTTGTGGCATTCAATCAAAACTCATATGTCACCGCACTTTGTCCTCCCACTTGAACAGCACCTGTAGAGTGGTTCTAGGAAAAGACTAAAGAATAAGGGGTAATAAGCACTATCTGCAGGTAGCTAACGGAAGAAATGGCATGATCTTGGTCATACAATGAGAGTAAAATTGACATTTATTCTCAGGAGGAAAGCGGGACCTAAGGAATGATGCAACATTATTTAAAATTGGAGTACTTACTCATGTACTGGTTCAGATTCATCTTCTACTTGGTTTATAGCTTGGATATGTGGAGTTGAAGGTTTTAAAATACGGAATGGACCTTAATTATCAAAAGTTACTAGAATAGGACAGATTGTTTCTATTTGGCATTGGAGGTGGGGGAGTACATTCAAAAAATATTTGTTAACCGATCCAATTTTGAGAAGATTTTTACTCTGGGTGGGTCCTGGGGGGTGGGGGTGGTTTTCTTTTTTTTTTTTTTAAATGACTGCTGAGGAATGAGGTAACACTGACACCTCCAAGATTCTGCAGGAGAAAACTGAGGGACTTGGCTACTTGAACATATTCCTATCTAAAAAATAGCACTGCTCCAGATGTGTCACGAATAACCCATTTAAATCTTGATCAGTAAGAGTTGCATTGATTATATTACTTAGAGAAGGCTGGAATAAAACTACATACAAAAGGTTTTATTTATTTGTAGGGCTAGGAATAAAAGCAAGATCTGATCACTCACTGCATCTCCTCAAACTGCTTAGTAAAAGATGACAGAAAGGGCAGCTGAGATAAACCCATGAAATGTTGGAAAAACATTTGTACTTCAGCTTTTTGATGCAGTTTTCTAACAGAGCCATAGTAAAGCCAGTTACCATCATCTCAGGAGAGGAGCCTGCTATGAAGTATTTGGGGTTTTTGGTTTTCTTTTTTTTTTGTCTTGCTTGTTTGTTCCTGTTAACAGGAATAAAGAAGAAACTGTCCAAATGCCCATACTGTGGTTTACTAGATTAACAGTAGGATCCTAGAGTACGTAACCATGACCTCATTCTCCAGTAAGGAGGTGGGAACTGAAGTTACAATTAAACATACAAGCAAAATCTGACCAAAATAATTTGTATGACAGTCACAAAATACCAAAATTGTCTTTTTTGACTGTGATAGAGATTGATGTTTGATTTGGAGGGGGGTAAAGGTCTAATTTATTAAAAACTAGAACAACAGATTCTCTTCTTTTTCAGAATTATATACTGCAAAACTGCAAAGCAATAGAGGCAACCCTGAATACAGGGAAAGAAGTATTTGAATGTCTGTATTTTACCTACTGCTGCTTTCTTGATAAAGTAAATTATTTGTAGATAACCTATTTACAAATTTATAATACACTATAGTGTCTTGTCATGCCAACTCTAAACCCAGGGAGAGCAGGGAGTAAAGTCCATCTGACAAGTTCTCAGCATCATTTTATTGAAAACGTGAACCATTTCAATCTTGAACTCATAAATGCAGAAGCCATTGTGTTATCTTCTGTATTTTTTCTTGCCTATTGAGAAGCTGTGGAAAGTATTACACTGAAGAGTGGGAATTCTATTAGGATGGAGGACGAGATATTGCAATGTACACTGTTCATTATTAAATTAAAAAAAAAAAAGGCACTTGCTATGCTGCTTGCCTAAAGTTTATATAAAAAAACCCCAACAAAACAACAAATCCAAAACGTGTCTCCAGAGAAGACTGGTAATACCCAAAGACATTAAACATATCCACAGAATACATTCATATGTAAAAAGACAATAATAAAGTTATCACCTCATAACTTAAGCAGATACTCTTATGGCATAACTTTAAAATCTGAAAGTCAATGAAACAGAGTTTGGAGTTCTTTGTAATTTTTTTTTCCTTATTTAAAAACCCCAAGCAAACAAAGAAAAACTCACACTCCTAACTCAAACAGCTAAAGATGCTCTTAAGAGTTTCCATTCATCAACTGCCACAATACAGTAATCCACTGAAGGGCAGGAAACCAATCTTGCTACCAGTTTTTGATTTTATTTCTTAACAACTGATTAGACAACAATGCAACCCCAAAGCAGAATAATCACCAGGTAAAACTGTTTGTCTTTCAAATAGACAATCCCTCATTGTGTTTCTGCATTGCAGAGTGGTTTGAGTGCATATTCAGCCACAGGCTGAGTGCCACATTCAAAAAGTGTTTGGAAAAAGAAAAAAAAATATAAGGAACTAGTAAATGGGTAGGCAAAAGTCCACATTTCTGGTCAACCCTAATGTTTGACTAGGAAGAAGGTAGTTGGTACATCAGAAGAGGGACATGCAGAATTCATTTGCAGAAACACTGAATGCCTCCACCAAAATCAAAATGCTTTCATCTCTCCACAGTTTAACAGAAGTCATAGTCATACACATCCATGAACTCAAACTAGCTTTCATCTCTTCAGTCCTGTCATGAATGTAATCAGCCTTCTATTTTCATCATTGTGTCTTCTATATTCACAGCTTCAGCATATTTTGAATCGTATCAACTTCCAGTACCAATTAGAGTTCATCCTAGTGACAAGAAAACAAACAAGTTCATCTGACAGTACAAATAAAATCCGGATTTTTTTTCTGTGATTTTATTTTTCTCTGTGTTTCTTAAATAGAATTCAGGATACTTCTTAACAGCTGTGTATTTACCATCTTCTGAGTTAAAGTGTCAATCCCAATCTTATACTAATCAGCCTCTGTAGTTTAGTGCCTGCTTACAAAATCTAAAGATTACACTCAAGACACAGTGCAGCTCAACCATATATCAGTAATGCAGCTGTCCCATGGACATCTATAACTTCTGATAAATCTTGCCATAACTGATGCTGCAACTGCAGTATTCTCTGCTACATATGTGGACATGGAAAACTGAGTTTAAAATAGATAACAGTAACCAAAACAAGACTAAAAGCAAAATATACCTTGTACTATTTGAAGATATGGAATTTAATACTTCCTGGACAAAGACCAAACACATAACTTTAAATGGCTGTTCTTCACAATGACTGTTTTGCAAAAGGCTCCACAGTAAGTATTCTTACCTTATTTCTAGACTTTTTTCTTTTTCCTTTATCTTGAATTGCTTCTAATTTTTCGTTCAAGAGGTCAGCGATACCTTTTGCATCTCTGCTGTCTATGTATTCCCCAAGAACACTTTTCTTAAAAAAAGGAAAGAAATAATTGTGAAACACATTATCCATGCTCTACACTGAATAGAAAATTTGCTTACATTCAGGTAGAATTCAAGAGGAATACAGGGAGGAAGCCAATGGCTCTGGTAGGTTGATTTATGAATCACAGTTATATTTCTGTCTCTGTTTAAACAATGTGAATTGTCTTTATAGTCAGAACTACTCCAAAACTATAGAAATTTTGTCTTAAGCCTTAAAGAAACCTGAAATACTTAAGAGTTTCCTCAAATTTATTCAGCTAAATATTTAATGTAGACAGCCATTACAAAGTCGTCTGCTTTGTTCTTGAAATCTGTCACTGTTAGTAGGAAATACTGATCTCAGAATTATAGAATGTTTATGGTTGTAAAGGACCTTAAGATCATCCATGGGCAGAGACACCTTACACTAGACCATGTCGTCCAAGGCTCTGTCCAACCTGGCCTTGAACACTGCCAGGGATGGAGCATTTATCACTTTTATGACCAGAGCCTCACCACCCTCACAGTAAAGAACTTCCTCCTTATATGCAACCTGAACTTCCCCTGTTTAAGTTTAAACCCATTACCCCTTGGCCTTGTGCCTCACACTAGACCATGTCATCACTAGACCTTGTCGCCGCTGAACTGGTTTGATAAAAGTTTTTGAGCCCAGAACATAACTCAATATTTTTAATCTTCTTTTCTATCTTAAAATGAATTATTTAAGTCAAAACTATCATGAAATGTTGTTATTACATTGAAAGAATATTTCTTCTTAGCCAAAATGAAGTTGTCCACATTTCATGAGAGGCTTTGCCTGATTTTGGGTAGCAGGTGGTGGAATTGGTAATAGCTGAAAAACATTTTGTTACATGAGACCCCTGCAAAATTAAACTCTGGTTCTAGTTAAGCCCACATTTTAGTTACTGTTCTATTAATTTACAGTTCCTTATTTTCAATAACACATTATTACTGTATCACTGTCCTACTATTTTAAGTGTTACCAATATTGATTATTAATGAATCTCCAGAGTATCTAAATAACACACTTTAATATGTTACAGAAATAGCCTCTTAAACCAAATGTGAAATGAAAGACATCTACTAAAAGTACTCACTCGCCAGCATACACAAAGGAGACACTTCACTTTACCTTTGTTCCTTGGTAGGGGTAAAACTTGACAGTAGGATAGGCTCTGATATCAGCAGTTTGACAGGTCTGACCATATGCCTGACAGTCAACTTTTCCAGCTTTTACTTTTCCTTTCACAGCCTAAAAAGAAATGTTTATTAGAATCAAACTTCAAGTTTCAGTGGGTGACTGTAAGCAAATAACTTGAATAAGCCAGGAGTGCAGCTAAATATCTCCGAGTAGTTGCTTGTTTGCTTCTCAGGCTGTTAACCTTGTATTAGAAGTCACATGTTCAGTGGAACACTTCTACTTCAATTTGGGGCAAAGCACATCACAGTTCCAAAGCCCACCCAATCATAAGCTGGAATCTGTCTCAAAAGATGGCCTGTGTGTATGTCTGCACGAGACAACACCCGCTGGCAAGTGGGAGGTAAAAGCCTGGACTTTCAATTAGAAGGGGGTTCATTAGGAATATGCAATTTTTGGATGATTGGTAAGAAAAAGGTGCTGAAGAATTGCATTTTATCCATTATAAAAACCTGCTAATACAGTTAAAAACCTACCCTTGCAAGGATCTCAAACTCAGGAGCAAAATTTTGGCATGGTCCACACCAAGGAGCATAAAAATCAATGACCCAGTGATCTTTTCCGTTCAGAACTTTTTCTGTGAAACTCTGAGGAGTCAGGTCTACAGACACTTGTGGTAAATATCTGTGGAAAGGAAGAACAACAGTCCTAAACCATTCAAAACTTTGAGCATATCCAAGTTCCATTTAAGTACAAGAAAATTCTGAAATTAAGAATAGTAGTAGTCTGCAAATCCCTGTGTTACACTTTGTACTGCAAGAGAGTCACTTTCTAAAAGTGGTAGGCAAGATAATAACATGGTCTTCAGGAAATGGGTGGGCAGTAGGGAATATGCCATTTCTTGAGTTAAAAGATACGGCAATCTTAGTAACACATGTATCTAAGTGTTTCTAATTCTTGATTCACACATTTAAATATTCATTTCTCCTAGCCAGCAAATTATACAAGTGGTTTGTGAACAAACTTTAATGCAGCAACTTACCCCAGTGCCCAGCCTCTCAGTGAATATGAGTCTCTGTGCCATCCATTGTAGCTACTGTAACATCATAGAAAAGAAAATAAAATTCCAGTTGCACAGTGGTTTGAATTATGCTGGGAAAACAAACAAACCAACCCCCTAAAAAACCCAAACACAACAACAAACTCAAACATCTCTGTATAGTAGAGATAATGAAATAATGAACTTAGAAATATATCATAAACCATATGCATTTAAATTCCTTTTAAATCTCAATAAATAAAAGTTATTACAATTCAAAGATGCAGAATTAAGGACTATAAGATAAAGAGAAGAAAAATCTCAGGAGAATAAAACTTGGGTTGGAGCATGTAAGCTTTGAGAGCTAGAGCTATTTTTAATTAGGAATCTTTGTCAATAAATCCAGATAAAATTGCAAACTTTAAGAAACATGAGAATTAAATTGAAATATCTTAACACATTTTCTAATTGATTTTCAAGCATTACAATAAAACAATTATTTGATAGCAGAAAAGCCAGGCAAACTGATTACTTGGACAAGAATTTACTATTTGGAATTCCAGGGCATTGCTTAAGTTTTGAAATTCCAGTGACAAGTTAGAGAAAAGGTTAATTCTGGATTCACAGCCACTAATTTACAACTTTATAGCAAAGCATTTTGCAGTAGAGTTACCTGGTCAGAATCTGACCTGGTAAGGTTTTGGTGATTTGAGAGACAATTTTCCACATTTTCACAGGAAACAGCTCACTCATGATTAGGAATTTGGCCCTTAACAGTCACATTCACCAACTTTGTTGTTTTCAATAAGAAAAAGATTTCTGCTTTTAAGAGAAACTTTCTCTAGAACTGCATAAAAGCAAGCAGCTCCATGATGAAAGCCACTGAAGTCTGCTATTATGCACTACGATGAAGAGATATTACCATTCATTATCTGCCAGCATTTAACAGAACTTTCCAATTTGAAAAACATATGCTATTACATAGGATCAGAATAGTTAGGGTTGGAAAGGACCTTAAGATCATCTAGTTCCAACTCCTCTGCCATGGGCAGGAACACTTCACACTAAACCATGCCACCCAAGGCTCTGTCCAACCTGGCTTTGAACACCGCCAGGGATGGAGCATTCACAACTTCCCTGGGCAACCCATTCCAGTG